>JANHFM010005646.1:28161-41890 GCA_032468115.1 Grayia smithii | reverse complement strand
GGACTTGGACAATTTTGTGACAGGCTCAGTCACTAACTGAAGATAGAGCAACACCCACTCCTGGCTGATGTCTCCAACCTATGAGAATGGGCGTATCAGGTAAGGACCAACGCCCCTTCTCCACACTTATTGCACTTGAAGTGTTGTCAAATGGACCATAACAAATGTCAATAAGTAAGACAAAAAGTTTGAATGGTGAATATGGCAGTACCTGGAGACAGCAAAAGAGAAAGAACTAGAGAAGATAACAAAATACAGAGATCTGCAAATAGAAACAGAATGACTGTGGCAAAAGAAAGCAAATAGGCATTTTGGGTGCAACTGGAGCACTACTTGAATACTATTGGTATTAACAAAATGACCATTGGACAATTTCAAAAGGCAGTTTTACTTGGAACAACTTGTAGTAATTTAATTGTGCATTGCTGCCACTAAATTCCATATGAAAATATCTGTAATCACCAGGAGTGGAATATAATTCACAATAATATCTTTTGTATCTTAGCATATGGCATACCACTTTACTAGTTGATAAACACATAGGCTGTGGAATGTGTTGTACCAAAGGGGGGAAAATATTGCATATAAAGTTTAAAACAAACTTTAAATGGCCACTTTAAAAAAAAAAACCTGTCTCAGATACAGGTGATAATAATAAAAGGAGGTATTTCTAACTTGTACTTTCCTGTTCTTCGAAGAGAAATAACTCCAACTAATATTTCTTGCTCTTCTGGAAAAATGCTCCATTAAGTCTTCAATGATCCATGTATCACATAATTCAGGGCCATTTGTGTTTTTCAAGAAATGAACCAGCCTTACACTGTGTTCCCAATTGAATTACGGATCTGTTTTTTTTAATGGCATTATCAGAAGAATGGAGGAATCAACAGATCTAGAATTCTTTTTCTTATAAAATTAGCAATCATTCTCAAAAACAGAAAACAAAGCTGTCACTCCAAAATATCCTTGGACCTAATCCTTTACTGCTTGATCTTCAAGAACTCTAGACAAAAATATTTTTCTGTGACAGCTTCATACTATGTTTCCTTTTCTGACTACAAAAACCTCCATACGTATGGCAAGCTTTTGCCTACTTAAAAGATTACTGAATGAAACAATCAGCTGAGTTCACACTGCTAAACCATAAATCATGGTTATATTCTATAATGTCTGGGATCATTCAATATGCTAGATAAAGTTATTACAACTGCAACTATGTCTGCACAAAATACCAAACTTTGGTTAATTAATCACAAAGGCTGGATCACAGTAAGCTAAATTTAACTATCACATTTTGTAATCAGAATCAGTGGTGGGTTGCTCCTGGTTCGGGCTGGTTCGCGTGATCCAGTAGCGGTGACGCTGTGACGTCACTGAACCGGTTCTCTGCGACCAGGAGCTGGGCCCACCCGCAGGCCCGTACTTACCGTTCTTGGGGCTCTGCGCGCTCTGCGCATGCACAGAATGCTTTTTTGAGGGTTTTTCCCTCAAAAAAAGCTACTGCGCATGCGCAGAGCGCCCATTTGGCACACGCGTGCACAAAGTGTGCACGCACTCCGATGCACGCACAAAGCATGTGCATCATCAGAACAGGTAGTAAAGGTAAGTAGAATCCACCCCTGATCAGAATCTATGAACTGAGTCAATGGCACTTTTTTTCCACACACACACCCTCCTCCAAACCCTAAACTCTATAAATCAATTCAAATTATTGTTCTATGCAGACATAACAGCATTTCTAAAGAAGTAGTTGTTGGAATATTTTATTTCCTTTTTATTTTCCCTTTTATCAGGAAATACTTCTATTTAAACTTCCTCATGATTCCTGAACCTTATTTATGTTCTCTCTAAAGTGGTATATCTTTTGAACTTTCTTTCCTATTTCTGCTGACTCAACTTACACATCAAGTACACATCTCACCATTAGAAAGTATAAAGTCTGAACACCAGCCCTTTGCTGATCTCCTCTATCCACTTACTTGGATGTGTCATTTAATTTGCTAAATTGAGGAGTTGCACTAATACTTATTGGATTTTATTGGATTTGGCAGAATTGGTATGTGAATCTGTGAATTAGAAGCTTAGTTTTATCAATGACCGTGATCTCCATGTATTTTTCAGCAGATCATGATTAGGGTAAACCATACCACAGAGTTTTAACAGAAGACTTAGGATCGAATAAGTACACATGCATAAGCTGTAACTCTGCACTTGCTCAATTGATAGTCAAAGATCTACCTTTGTATAAATGTGCTGTCATCAGCCTGCTGTTTTCTGTTGCTGACCACTCTGCTTCTGTATTTAGAAGACCCCTTCTCTTTTTGGCAAAACTATTGTGACTTACAGAAATATTACAGCAGATCAGTGCAGAAGTACTTCTAGTGCCTTCAATTGTTGTTGTTAAACTTAGAAGCTACTTTGTTGCCATCTTTCTTTGTATTATTTCTAAAAGTCCTGTCCAAGAAATCTTCTTGGTAAACACTTTTAAAGAATATATATGAACCACCAAATATCTCTTTTTTCTATATCTTTATAAAGTGATAGAACTATTTTTCCCCCTTCTGCCAATATATGTAGCTAATTAGTATATAAGTATATGTTAATATCTAAAGTTAATAATTGCTTAATTAGTATAGTTAATTAGTTAGTTGAATTAATTTAAATTAATTGATTTAGCAATGATAGTAACAGTATTAATAATAATAATAATAATAACAATAACAATAACTATAGAATCATCCTAATTGATTAAATGTATATATCTAAGTACAATAATTATTATTTATCTTAATTTTAGTAGAAAAATAATCTAAATATTAACTAATGTTTTACTATTTTTAATGCTATATTGCATTATTATATCCCATGACTACAACAATAAACTTATTTACTTACACTGACTCTTATTCCACAAACTAATTAATTTAGAAGTACCAATGTGGGTGGTATTACTGAAACAATAACAAATGTGTTTCTAATCCACAGTGAGCCAAGTATCTTACTTTTTTTCCTTTTTAAATAAACTTTTGAAAGAAAATATAATAATGTTATAAAAGAGTAAAAAGAATAAAAAGCAGAACACAAGTAAGTAAATAAGAGATCTACTTTTAGTAGGATATTATTTATAGTGTATTGTTAATTAATTATAAATAATTGAATATAACATATTGCTCAAAGATAAACAAGACCTACAGTCAATACAATATTTAATCATTAAATAAATCTCTTTCTTTCTGTCTGTCTATCTCTCTTTCTCTACATACACACACATACACATATACATATATATATATATACATACACACATACAGTAGATTGAATGAAAACCTATAATTTATTTTGATTTAAGTATCCCATAAAATTGAAATATAGATATTGAAAAATTCAAATTTTCTATGAGGCATAAATCCATAAATTAAATGATTTCCATTTTGAAATAAATTCTGTGTCACCTTTACAATACTATATACTTTTTACTGAAAACTTGGTTATTTCTCTCTTTGAAAGAATGATTAACCTAATGGTACCGGAATGCTTTGAGATTTAAATTAATTTTGTATCTTAAAAATAAATATAACACAGAGTTTTAATTGGAAACTATTCTTTTAAATGCATAGTTTTGTATCATCCAAAATCTGGGAATTATTTCAGAGTTCATATTAAACACTAATATTCATAGAAAAAGATCATTTTCTAAAAAATATTTAAAGTTTAAGGTATAAGAGATGTGTTTTTTTCATATTTGGTGGCAATACTTTAAAACTCTATTATTTTGGAAAATGATTCATATTAGAATCAATGAATTGGATCTCACTTGTGACAGTCACTGCCAGCAACAATATCTTATATTTCCATAATTTTGAGAATTCTATAAGGTGGATCAATACAAGTTGTGAATGACATACTAAAGAACTAAGTTGTAAAGAGAAGGAAGGAAGGGCTTCTCAATTAAATACTGTATGAAAATAAAAAGATAAATCTATAATCAGTTTAAAAAGTTAATTGTGAACTCACCTGACTGGATTCTCCTAATTTAGAAAATAAAAATAAAAATCCCAGTTTGATTTTTGAGGTTGTCTGCCTAAGATGTCTGATTCATCTGTATGGAGTAGGCTTATTCTCTTGTCATTTGTTCAATATTTTGTATGCAGAACACACAGTCAGGTTAAGTCCCAGCTTCTATCTAAAGAAGTTATCCCAAAATTTCCACACTTCCTCCAGCATCTACCAGATCAATTTAATTATTTGAGCAGACAGAGTATTACTGAACGTAAGGATGCAATGCTATCTACCAACCAACCTTTCAGAGTTAATTCCACTGAATTAAAAGGAATTTTTATAGTATATTTATAAGCATGCATTATTAGTTCCTTCTGTTTGCTACACTTAAAAAAAAGCAGACAGATCATTAAGGACTTAAAAGACTGCAGTCAAAAGCTAGATGGGAACAAACAGATTAATAATTTCCCTTTCTAATTCCAGTTAGAAAGGCCAGAGGCCAGAGCTAAAAGAGAGTGCTTTAGCCATCCATTGTTTCCATCACTTTTTTTCCCCAGGCAAAAGTTTCCTTAGTGGAAGGAAATTTCTGACAAAAGATAGCTGGTGAAAATGGAGGGCAGGTAGTAAACCACTGTTATTTTGAGTTTGCTATATTATTTGCTATCCTATGGTTACCATTATGCGGGATGCAGTGGCTCAATGGCTAAGATGCTGAGCTTGTTGATTGAAAGGTTGGCAGTTCAGCGGTTCGAATTCCTAGTACTGTGTAACAGGGTGAGCTCCTCTTACTTGTCCCTTCTTCTGCCAACCTAGCAGTTCGAAAGCACGTAAAAAATGCAAGTAGAAAAATAGGGATCACCTTTGGTGGGAAAGTAACAGTGTTCCATGCGCCTTTGGCATTTAGTCATGCCGGCCACATGACATCTTCGGACAGCGGTGGCTCTTTGGCTTTGAAACAGAGATGAGCCCCCTAGAGTCAGGAATGACTAGCACGTATGTGCGAGGGAAACCTTTTCCTTTATGGTTAGCATTGGGCTAACTTACCATGTTCCACATGCACTATCCTGGCTTTTCTTTAAAAATGCCAAATGTTATCTAGCAGGTTTTGGCTGGTTCATGAGAATCACTTTTTTCCACTAATGCAGAATCCCTTTTAGTGGCAGACAGTCTGATTCAAGGGTGAAGACTCAATGGCATAGCCTTGTTGAAGATGTCAGCCCAAAAGTGCTGAGAGAAAGCATGAGATGGGCCATCAACCTCCAATGTCCAGAGTGCTGATCAGGAGAGTAGACATTTCTCCCTCACACTTTGGAAGCCATTTCTGATTATAGTGGTCCAGTCCAACCCACCTTCTGTTATTTAATTTGCTCTGTCCTGTACCTGCATAGTAATTAATAATAGCAATTATTTTCTAATTGAAATCATACTTGTAATTTCAGGATAGCATATGAAGTTATCTTGCCACCATTTTATCTCCAAAATAGTGCTGTACTGATGGACTGAAAACAGCAGTTTCTCTCTCTTTGTTTTCTCATCTTCAAACATAGCTAGTATCACACAATGCAACACTTTATCCAGTTCCAAACACAGACTAGAAGAGGGGTCTCCAACCTTGGAAACTTTAAGACTTTTGGACTTCAACTCCCAGAAGCTGGGAATTGAAGTCCACAAGTCTTAAAGTTGCCAGGGTTGGAGACCCCGGGCTAGAAGACACACAGTATAAGAATGTTCCATTCCTTATGGTGATGTGGATTTAATAATAAATCTAAATGGTACTAACCCACAATACACAGAAAGAGAAAGAGAAAGTGGAAAAATAAATTAACTTCTGTGCATAGACATTATGAGGTAAAACTCAGCACTGGATTGCAAGATGGTATTTTGTCTTTATTTTAAGGATGGCTTGGGCGAATACTTAAGGACTCTTTCAGACAATTAGCAGGCAGCATGGTTGGGGTAAAAAAAAAAAAAAGCCTCTAAATGCTGCTTGCAGTTTTGTTTTTGCCATTATTAATTTTTATCCAGAACTAATCAAAAGCAAAACGTGACAGAAGAAAGCCCGTTCTGGCAGCAATCTGAGAGAGATACTGACTTTCTCATCAAAGCAGGCTTCGTTAACCAGCCTCATCCTCGATATCAGGGCTGTCTGATGGCATGTTGACTCCTGCTAATTATCCTTTGCTTGCAAAAGAAATTGTAGGATTCTTCAGCCTCACTTAAGAAGGAAAGCTCTATTTCTTCAGCACTAATCTTGTTTCTTTTTTCTCAATAGCATGTCAAACAAAGGGTTGAAAAAAGAGATTTTATGACACCTCTGGTACATGATTTTATCCAGAGATTCAGAACTGCAGAAACACATACAGGTTTACAACTTCAATTGTTCGCTTGAGCAAAAAGTTTCTCTCGTGTACTGTACACATCCTACATAATTCAAAGTCAGGTTGGCCAAACTAGGCTTGAGTTTTGAAAGAATTAGAGCAGAACGCCCACCATATATAGTACCATATTCTATTTGATGACTAAAAAGAGCTATAGTTACCATATAATCTGTATCTTCCAAAAAGGAAGACTTCACCAGTCCATCAAAGCTTGGTCAATCCTAATCTATCTTGGCATTTTTCTCACACCTCCTGGTATTTTTCCAATTGAATGGCATTGACACATCCAATATATATAAGAATTATGACATGTTTTGGGAACCATTTTTCATTGAGAGACTAATGTCATCAAGCTCTTCATTCTAGTTGTATTTTCACACATGCTGTATAAACTGAAATTTTTCTGAACGAACTTTTCTTTTTGGCCTGCTTTGAATCCATCATTCATGATGTTAAATTACACAAAGTTATGACATAAAATTGTATGTCATTCAATCATGGTACTATATAATGCCTGACATTCTATGCCAGTGACAAAACTGACATATTTGTACATGGTCCATGTATTCCTTCCTTATACATTTTAACATATTATAACATAGCTACTGATTTATTTCTCTGACCATCTCACCTCCCCTTCCTTCCCCTTTTCAAATTTTTTGAGTAGAAATCAACCAAAGGGACATGTAGCTATTCCCAGTCCCATTTGTTATACTTTATAGATTCAAAAACTCCATGCCCATTTGAGTGAGAGATAAAATTTGTTGCAGTGATAAATGCATTGGGAAGATAAACATACGATTTAATTTAAAAAAAAAAATATAGTAAAGATGTGAGCTACATGGAGAATGAGTAGTTTTAATAATATGCCACTACCCATAAAAAGGGTAACAAGTTTGGAAATTAATTCAACTAATTCAGAAAGACCCCATGTTATATTAGCCTACTAACAAGTCAATAAGGAAGATGGGGAAAATGCCAAGCAATACATGAACATCAGAGTAAGGAAAACAGCAACTACATTTCCTACTAAAGCTCTAAAACTGACTTTCTTTTTACCCTTGCAAGCATTCTATCTTCTAGAACAATATTCTGCTCACAAGCTGGAAGTAGCCTAATACTTGCTAATAGTGAGGAAGAAAATTTAAAAAAATAAATATTGTATTTGCAAAAAGATTTGAAGCCAAAGTAGTCAATGGGTAAGCAGTCTTTTTCATTCTCCTTTCTGAGCCACAGGTCTCTTTTCTCTCTCCCTGCTGGTTGTTTGGATTAAACAATCTATTCCAAAAGATTTTCAGTGGTTGCATAACAATCTGCAACAGCAATAGTGGACTGGCTGGTATACAATCAATTCTATACAAGAACTACAAGGTGTATCTCAGTGGTGGGATTGAATTTTTTTTACTACTGGTTCTGTGGGCGTGGCATGGCTTGGTGAGTGTGGTTTGGTGGGCATGGCAGAGGAAGGATACTGTAAAATCTCCATTCCCTTTCCACTCCAGGGGAAGGTTACTGCAAAATCCCCGTTTCCTCTTGATCAGCTGGAACTCGGGAAGCAGAGAATAGATGGGGGTGGGGCCAGTCAGAGGTGGTATTTACCGGTTCTCTGAACTACTCAGAATTTCCACTACTGGTTCTCCAGAACTGGTCAGAACCTGCTGAAACCCACCTCTGGTATACTTCCTTTCTTGCAATAAGAGAAACAAAAATAGTGCAGGCAGGATAGAGGCCATGACCAATACACTTCAAGATACTGTGCACTATATGTACAAAAGTAATCAAAGTTCACTTCCTATAAAATCTGAAACCTGAACTTATCAATGGCCAAGATAATTTCTCCTGTGCAAAATTAGAATCAAGAAATATTACTATTTAATCTAAGAACAGGAATGCCTCCTTATCTGAAAAACAAAGCATATTAACAGTCAGAAGGGGAAACACTGAATCCAAATGAGGGGAAAAAAGAATCAGATTTTCAGAACTTATTTAAATTAGAACAAACTGGAATAGAAGAACAACAGAAGAAGCCCATTTGATGAATATTTCTCAACAATACAGTAGGATGATAGAAGCAACAGTTATTTCACTGTCTTTTTACTTAGTTCCTGGAATCATGGATCATCTTCACAACCTGCCTTTTAATTCTTTTAGTTTCTATTTATACTTTGTCATAAGAAGGTTGGACTTTAACCAAAAGTCTCTTGCTTCTACCTGAGAGTCTAACCTTGGTCTTTGTTGTCTCCCTCTTTCAGGGCTGAATTTGGTTAGCTTTAGCCAGTGGTTCTCAACCTTTTCTTCACCATGGACCCCCATTACTCCAGCAGTGGAAGTTTTTAAGAAGAGACTAGATAGTCACCTGTCTGAGATGGCATAGGATATCTGCTTGAGCAGGGGGCTAGACTAGAAGACCTCCAAGGTCCCTTCTTTTCTATTCTAACTCAATTTAGTACAATCTTTTCACATATCAATACTTCTGTAAACCAAGACAACAAATCAATTTACCACCATAAAAAGATATATGATATAACAAATGGTTTTCTCTGGCACATAGTATAGCAAATGCAGTATATGCTGTATTTAGTCTGTTACAAGACAATGTTCCAAATCAGCCAAATGTATAAAACAGCTGAAGGGTAGGTAGTAATGGATTAAAATACTTATTGCAAAAATTATATTTCACTTCAAATTCCACAGATGTCTTTCTTGCAAAGCAGTCTTCAACTTTGCTTCCAATTCATTTTAAGTGATAAACTACTCTAATGAACTACATTTTAGGGCTGTAGGCTATTATCTTCACTATTCTCAAATAGTGAGATGTAAAATAGCTCAGGTGGTTTGCCTGAAAAAGAGTTTCCATATTTTTTAAAGGTAAATGATCAGCTACTTTGTTACACAATAACATTCTTACCTGGATTACTGGGTAAAAGGTGATAGCATTTTATTTAAGAGCAAAATGGATACTCACCATTACTGAGATGTGAAGGATTCGTAGCTCTTCTTCTGCTGATTCGCTCTGGGGTTCTTCTGTGGGCTCTAAACCAGGGGAGATGGGTGTGCCATCTTGATGGTGGATGTGGAAGAGCAAGGTGCCATTTTCCAACCACTGCTGTCTCCAGCGCACCAACGGGATATCTTCTGTATTGCCTGAAATTTCTGTGGATAAGAGAGGACAATAAATGCAAATTAGCATAAAGATTCTCTCACTAACCCAAGCCAACACAGTTATTAGTCAGGGACAAGGCAAGTGTACTAGAACTTTAGAATGTACCAGGATAGCCTCTTTAAAATACCAAAACAGTATGTGCCAACTAGCATTCTTGCATAGATACCCCCAGAGCCCCCTTCTCTAACTTTACCACTTAAATGTACCACTTAACTTTACCACTTAAATAAAGACCAACAGCTAGGGTAAGATATATGGAAGCATAATAATAATAATAATAATAGGGACATTCAGATGAGTGTAATATACTATCCTTTCTTTAAAAAATCTCCAAAAAAAATCCTAATCTCCAAAAAGTGAAAAAGAGGAACAAACTTTTCCTTGCATCTTTCAGTGGTGCCATCCCATCACTGCAACATCTAAACATGCAAACACTTTTTCATGTTTTAAATTTTAAGTGAGGCATCATATAAATTTAATTCATAAAATAATCTCTACGGTCCTTGGGAGATTAATTAAAGCAGAATTGTGATCCCTCCAGAAAAGTTATGCAATCTTGATTTAAGGGAATGGACCAGGGGTGAAATCCAGCAGGTCCTAACAGGTTCTGGAAAACCGGTAGCGGAAATTTTGAGTAGTTTGTAGAACCCACAAATATCACCTCTGGCTGGCCCCAGAGTGGGGTGGGAATGGAGATTTTGCAATATCTTTCCCCCAGGAGAAGAGGGAATGGAGAGTTTGCAGTATCCTTCCCTGGAGTGGGGTGGGAATGGAGATTTTGCAATATCCTTCCCCTGCCACACCCACCAAGCCACGCTCACAGAACCGGTAGGGAAAAATTTTGGATTTCACCCCTGCTTAAGAGGAAGTTTAAAAGAAGATCTATTAGAATGTTTTGATTTTAGAAACACTTTTAAAGAAAACCTTAGTGTTTTAAAATAGATGGGGGGGGGAAAGTATTTTTCCCTTTAAGGTTAAAGAATCTGAAAGAATACTATGAATTATGTTAATATAAATGGTGATTGTTTATAAAGATTATTAAATGCAAATAGAAATACGTATTATTTCCACAGCAAGGAAGATAAAGCAGAAATGGTTAAATTGATTGTTCTATTTAAAAAGGAGAATATATTTATGTTTTTTGGATATCACTTCTGGATTTTGTGCCATGAAAAAAATGAAACTTTGGTTATGGCAATTAGATACAAATGGCTAGTTTTACACATTAGCTTTTACACTAATGTGTAAAAGTAAAAAGTTGAGGCTCTAATGTTATCTTGTACTGTGCTAAAAAGAGTCAGAAATCAATGCCTTTTTCTTTCTTCCCTTATACCTCACATTTTCTTTTCCCCTTTTTTTCTTCCCTTAATTTCCTATTTTTATTTTTCTTTGCATTTTATACAGCGATAAAGCAATAGAAGTCTACAATAAAAAAAAGAAAAATAAGGCTTAAGCTGCTGTGGCCTAGAGGTGGAGCTCTTGCCTCACAATCAGGAAGTTGTGAGTTCGATCCTAGGTAGAGGCAGATGTATGGTCTCCTGCTTGAACTGGGGTCAGACTAGATGAACTGCAAGCTCCCTTCCAATTTTGTTAATCTATTAAAGCTTCCTATGAACTCCTATGTACTTGTACTGACCTCCTACAAAGGATTGGCACAGCTCTGATATGTGCCTATATGCAGATTATCAGAACAAGAGTACAATAAGTTAGCAGTTCCGATATATCCACATCTACATACACATACAGGAGAAGCTATGATAATTAACTTTTGAAAATGATTTATTTGACCAAGAGAAGTATGCCAGCAATACCAAGGAAGAGAAAGCTGGGTTATCTAACAGCAGTACCTTGACATAAACCAATTCAGCTAAGATAGAAAGCTCATAAATAACAGAACCTGGTTACAATTGCAGCCACAGTGCTTTATAACCTTATTATAAAGTCCTTTATCAAGCACCAGTTGATTTAGAGCCTATGCAAAAGATGAGAGCACTCCTGAGAAAAAAGCTCTCAGTCTTAAGTAACAAAGAAAAAATTATTATTCTGACTGAAAGCCATTACAGTAGTCTTCCTGTGTTTAGGTAGAGTGAACATTCTGTTGGTTATCTATTTTTTATTTTATTTTATTTTGTCAAGCATGTATTTTATGACAGATACAGGTGTAAACATAATTAGGACAGGGACGGTAGGCATGCTGGTGCGCTGATGCACGCCCCTTACAGGGTGAGGTCTACAGTAGACAGTCTAAGGCAGCGGTGAAATCCAGATTTTTTTTTACTAGCGGTTCTGTGGGTGTGGCGTGGTGGGCATGGTGTGGTGTGGTGTGGTGGGCGTGGCTTGGTGGGCGTGGCAGGGGAAGGATACTGCAAAATCTCTATTCCCACCCCAGTCCAGGGGAAGAATATTGCAAAATCTCCATTCCCACCCCACTCTGAAGCCAGCCAGACATGGTATTTGCCTGTTCTCTGAACTACTCAAAATTTCTGCTAGCGGTTCTCCAGAACCTGTCAGAACCTGTTGGATTTCACCCCTGGTCTAAGGTTAAAGTTTTGGGGATTTGGGGAAGAAACCACAGAGTCAGGTAGCGTATTCCAGGCATTGACAACTCTGTTA
The DNA here is from genome assembly GCA_032468115.1 of Grayia smithii. Taxonomy (NCBI): domain Eukaryota; kingdom Metazoa; phylum Chordata; class Lepidosauria; order Squamata; family Grayiidae; genus Grayia; species Grayia smithii. Next base: position 29,737 of record JANHFM010005646.1, on the reverse strand, counting down.
CTGAAGTCGTATTTTCTGCAGTTGAGTTTGGATAGGTTTACCATGAGTTTGTATCTGTTGTGTGCTCTTGTATTGTTTTGGTTGAAACTGAAGTATTCATTGGCTGGTAGAACATTGTAGCAGATGATTTTATGTACTATGCTTAGGTCAGATCAAAGACGGAGAAATCTAAGATCTAAGAAACGAAACACATGGATCTTTAAAAGAAGATCTTTAAACACTTAGCCATGTTGTTCTTTTCTACTATTCCTTCTTACGTGACCCCTGAGAAAATGTGCTTTTACTTCTCCAGAGACTCTGAGTTTACTCTTCTGCCAAGGTACAATTAGCTGTTTCTCTAGGCTGCTCTTTCAGATGCCTGTCTGCTGTAGCTTCTCCAAACATGCTCAGGAATAAACATGGTCAGATCAGGTCAAAGAACTCAGAATATTGAAGGTTTGCATTGCAATGCCTTTTGTCTTCCAAAGATGGGACTTCAATTGTATTCTCAACATTAAAGGTTTCCCTGTGATCATTTTCACAGAGTGCAAATTTAAAACATGATAGCTTCACATGGATTTCTCTCTTCTTTCAAAGAAACTTCCTAATTTAAACAAGGACCTAACAAGACCATTTCGTAAAACATCACTTTGAGGGGAATCCTGACTGGTATTTAACAAAACCAGCAGCTACATGGTTTTGATGTGATGAACCAAAAGGTATGGAAAAGATCAGGAAAAAAACCTCCAAAGATGTGCTGTTTCTTCTCTAGAAATCCAATTTCTATATTCTCTTAGGTATTTTGGCATACATTGCTTCCTCTTTTAAGTTTACAAATGGCTGCTCCAATTTTGGGGGGAAATTGTTTATGTTATAGTTTCCTCCCATGCTGCAGCAATCATAACTTAACTGTATTTCTGGCTTGCTCTGAAGAGGGGAAATAACTCTGCTTTTTATTCTCTGAATTCCATGGGGAGATGGCAGTACACAATCCCACAAATATACAGCAAAATGGCATACTTATTAAGCATTTATCCAAGTTAATGATGCTTATATGTCTTGTATCACTTAGTAGGGACAGCACCCAGAGGACCTTTTCAAAATCTGGCAGATAATAAGCGCTTGGCCTTATTGTCATGCGCTCAAAAGCCCAATTGGGCTTATTATCAGGGGATGTCTTATTTTTGGGGAAACAGGGTATATATGCCCTGTTTCCCCGAAAATAAGATATCCCCTGATAATAAGCCCAATCGGGCTTTTGAGTACATGCGCTAAAATAACCCTCCCCCTGAAAATAAGCCCTCCTCAAAAATATTTAAACAGAGCTGGAAATCAGGTAAGACAGCAAGAGGAGCCCCATCTTGTCTAAGCACCCCAAAATAATAAGACCTCCCCAAAAATAAGGCCAACCACTTATTTCAGGGTTCAAAAAAATATGGGGTTTTATTTTCAGGGAAACACAGTGTTAAATAGCTAAATATAGAGCTAAATAGCTTGAAATAGATCTATACTAGTCTCCCTTTATTTTCTTTCTCAGCAAAATAGAAAAGCATATATTTATATATATATATGTGTGTGTGTGTGTGTGTGTGTGTGT
>JANHFM010005646.1:4028-15943 GCA_032468115.1 Grayia smithii | reverse complement strand
CGGTTCGCGCGAATAGGTAGCGGTGACGCTGTGACGTCACCGAACCGGTTCACAGCGTCCTGGACCCGGGCCCACCCGCGCGCCCCAACTCACCTTTTTTTTGAAAAATCGCTGAAATTAGCTCTCTGCGCATGCGCAGAGCGCTTTTTTGGCGATTTTTCACAAATTAAAGTTTCTGCGCATGCGCGGTAGCATGGGTTACGCGCGCGAGCAAAGCGAGCGTGCGCGCGCAAATTTTGCACGCGCGCGTGCACGCGCATGCACAAAGAGAACCGGTAGCGAAGGTGGGTAGAACCCACCCCTGTCCTAAACCCAACAGTCCAAAGATCCCTGTTGTACACATTGATAGAATTGAAGATGGAAGATAGAAGAGTGCACTTATGATGTTTCCTAGATTGATAATGAAACATTCTGCAAAGAAACCACCAAGCTCAGAGAGTACCAAGGCCCCCACATGCTACAATTTTTTTATCTCTGGCACCACTATTCAAAAGTTTGACAAATCATCTGATAGATCTTGGGAGTGACTGGTTGCATTGAATCCAAGACTGTCTCTACTACAAAATGTGGAAGTCACTCAGAAGCTGCTCCTTTTTTCCAAGCACATAGATGTAGCTTATTTATATCTAGGTATAGTATCACACTCTTGACAGGAAGTCCAGAGGAAATGGCTTGGATGTTCTTTGCTCATCTCTAAGTAACCAGAGAACAATCTCCCAGTTAGAATCAATTTAGCCTTCTCTAGCTTCAGCATTTGGATGGCGCTAGTATCCAAAAAATCTGCAACATCAGCAACCCTCTTGCTCTGTTGTCTTGTAACAGGGAGAAAAAAGTGCTGCACCTTGCCAATATTCATATTCAGAATTTAACAGTGAGGCATCTCCGTCTTTTTAAGATCTCATTAAAAATCTCCAAATGTAGTATCCATGGGTAACCCAGGGAGTTTGCTCTGGTGTCCAATGATCCCATTTTATATTCCACTAATACAGACAACAGGCATTTCTTTGCCCATATTATTAGACATGTATTTCTGTCTAATGTCTCTTTGATCTGGATCCGTGGTGACGAGCTAATGGGCTTTATTATAATATTTTTGTTTATACCAGTAGGTGGCAACCTCACTCCTAATCTAATTAGTCCTCAGTCTCAGTAGTGTTATCTCATAATGAAACACTGATCTCTATTAGAAGCACACTTTCCATCCTGTCAGACTAGCATTTCTTTAATCAACTCCCTGAGTGGACATATCCTATGCCAAGTTGTCTGGGAACAGCCACCAATGTAAAGATTTGTGTTATCTTGCTTGACACCATTATGCAAGTGGAACAGCAGAGATAGCAGTTTGGAGGGGAAGCAGCCTCATGAGACTCAATCCAGTCCTATGAATTCAACTTGCCCACTTCTTAGGGGTATCTTTTCCATACTCTTTCAAAGTTACAAATGTACATCTAGGACAGGAACAACTTCATTTTCTCTGGATTGACTCTGTACCTGTTCAATGGCATTAGTGTACTTTTGGTTAGGTTAACCATGAAACCATCTTCCTTGTAACAATTAAAGTGGAGACTATTTACTGCTTTTTTCCAGAAAGGATGTTCGGATAATCAAAGCAGGCATGATTGTGAGTGCTGCCATCACTAGAGTGAACAATCTGACGCCAATCTGAAAGAGAATGCTCTCAACTGAAACTTCTCATTTCCTTATGTACAGTGAGGAGCTTCTCGTGTGAGGTTCTGATTGGATGTGCAAGTAGGTCTCTGACAACTCCACTAAGGCAAGAAAGTCACTCAGTACAATGCCTTCCTCCCTTAACTTTAATATCCCAATCTTGGGAATGCAATGTCTCATGAATTAGTCTGAAGTTGAAGATGGCTCACCAATCCCCATATTTCTTTAGTATTGTAAAGATGATAAAAACTCACTGGAAAAGGTGTTTTCCAAGTTATCTGCTTCAGTGTACTCATATCCCATGAATGTTCCATTGCCCTATTAATCCTGAGGTGTTTCTCTTTGTTCTTGAAGAGATATGACTGTCTTTTGACTGTCTTGAGAACTTTAATGGATATCTCTAGGACTAATCTGTCCTTCAAGATGTCTTACGAGTAAATCAATATTTCTGCTGTCACTTGCCCAACTGGTAGCTAATAACATTATGTCAAGGGATATTTCCTTCGATTTTCTATCTGGTTTACTAGATGGATGCTTTGGATGATGAGACTTGGAGCCCCAGGGTACACTTCCTTGCTTGCTTCTTGTCCAAGAGAAGACTGAAGTCTTGAGGGGGAGGAAAGAGAGGAAGACTGAAGATTGTGGAAATTATAACTGCTTTCTCCTTTCTTCCATAGAAAAAAACCCACAGCTTTTTTTCTAAAAGGCACAGCATAAGATTTAATCCAAGCAACAAGAAGAAATAGGAAACCTTTCCTTCACTATCCTTCTAACTGGAAGAGGTAGAACTAATGTTCTTCCTGTCAGCCATGCATCTGGTAACAGAAAGTGAGGACTCAGGAATAAAGCCAATGGGACCCATTTGATTTACAACAGTTTATTCAAGGTTACAACCACACTGGAAAAAATGACATTTAATGATTTTTCACACTTATGATCATTGCAGCATCCCCAGCCATGGTCATGTGATCAAAATTCAGGCACTTGGCAAATGGCTCACATTTATGATGGTTACAGTTTCCCAGGGTCACGTGATCACCTTTTGCAACCTTCTGACAAGCAAAGTCAATGGGGAAGCCAGATTCATTTAACAGCCATGTTACTAACTTAATTGCAGTGATTCACTTAACAACTGTGGCAATAAAAGTTGTAAAATGGAGCAAAACTCATTTAACAACTGTCTTGTTTAAAAATAAAATAGGTTATTATTAAAAAGAAATTTGGGGCTCGGTTGTGGTTTTAAATCGGGGATTACCTATAATAATACTTCGGCTTAGGTGCAGAGTTTCTTTTTATTCAAAGAATATGGCCAAAGTACTAATGAAAGTATTTCCAAACATTGGGTTTTCACTAAATAAAACCACAGGACACTACTGGCACATGCAATAAATTATACTCATATCCCACCAAGGTTTTTTCAATATTTTTCCATTATTTTTCAATACTCCATTGTTCTCTCTGAAAGTACGTTGTAAAGGTGACAAGGAAGCTTTGTTCACTTCCTGTTAATATTAAATGAAGAACTAAGTGCCTTTCAGGCATAGACTCAAAACCACTTGAAGCAGTCAAATAAGATCCCAGTTTCTCATGATCATAAACATATAAGGACACTGTAGAGAGAGGAAAGAATGAAGCAGAAGAAAAATGTGTTTTCATTCTAACTTCCCCTTCTTTTGATACTTAGAAACAGCTAGACCTGATGGGTGGCACACAAATATGAATGAATGAATGAATGAATGAATGAATGAATGAATGAAAATGCTTGTTCAAAATTGACACATGACATATTTCCCAATGGAGGAGCCATGCCTAGCAAATGCAGACTACAGTCATTTGGAATGTATGAAGTTATAATCTGTCTCTTCCCAACCAATCCTCTATGCCTAGTCTCATTTCCAGAGTTTCCACGCATGATGCCTCAACACATCTGAAGGGCCCAGGATTTGATATAGCTGTTTTATTCAAAAAGGATTGAAAAGTACCTCCTTGAAATGAGAGACTTGAGTTTTGCTGCACAAATGAAGATAGTTGGTAATATACTTATCTCAGTACTTGTGGATCTTTTGATAAGAGTTTGTTATTAGAAAGCAATAATGCTCATTTCCATACTGGTTACTGGTTTTTCTGGCTCTTCCTACAGGATGAAGCACTTGTTCCATGCATGGAAGTACACATATGGAACAGAATACTTGGCTGGATGATTTCATTTCACTTTCCTTCAAGTGAAATTAAGAGAAACATCCAATACCATCTAGAATGAGGACCTATTATTTGTAGAATCTGCATTAAGATAATTAAATCTTCTAAAAAGACATCCAACAGTGTATCCTTCACTTATATGACATATTCTCAATTTAAAATATGCACCGCATGTAATCCAATTGTCTATTAAAAGGATACTTTATTTTTGTTGCCAGTAAAAAAAAACCTTATGAGATTTGAAAATACTTTTGCAATACAAATAGAAATTTTGACATTTATGATTTTAAAAAACAATCAATTACTGTACTTTTTGGAGTATAAGACACACTCCCCCCCCCCGCAAAAGTGGGTGAAAATTGCAGTGCGTTTTATACACCGAATGTTGCCACAGCCCCACCCACCCACCGGCCCCCACTTACAGGCCATTTTCAGCCTCCGCACATTACCTTTTTGGCCTTTGCACACCCCATTTTAGACCCATTCTAGGCTGCGGGAATTGCCACAGCACATCGCCAGCAATCTCCGCCTCTGCGTGTCACGTTTTTGTCCTCTGTGTGTCGCATTTTTGGTTTCCGCACGCCTCATTTTTTGCCTCTGTGTGTCACATTTTCAGCCGGTTCCAGGCAGCCAGGATCAGTGGCAGTGGTGATCTGTATTATTGATCTCTTAGGGAGAAGTACAACACATTCTTAGCTTGGTCACTGTAATTAAAAAGTTCTTAAGTTTATCTCAGTGATGCTCAACTAGGAGCTGTGGTGGCACAGTAGTTAGAATCCAGTATTGCAGTCTGACTCTGCTCACAGCCAGGAGTTTGACCCTGACCAGCTCAAGATTGACTCAGACCTTCCATCTTTCCAAGGTTAGTAAAATGAGGACCTAGATTGTTTGGGGCAATATGCTGACATTTGTAAACCACACAGAGAGTGCTATAAAGCACTATGGAGCAGTATGTAAGTCTAAGTACTATTGCTATTGTCCTTTAAGATAACCATGATGGCATCTGATGTGAATCATGGCTGACTGAAGACATCTGCACAAGCAAATGCTCTAAACAGAAGCTCCTCATGAGAGATCGTAAAACAGCAGTCTCCCACAGGTTTGAACACCAGGAGTCAAGGGAGACAACATCTTTGTTCTCAGCAGCAGTGGAATGTTTCATAAGGAAATGTTTAATTTACCCACCTATATAGTTAAATTATATGTTTACAAGGTATTAGACACCTTTAAAATTGTGAGCTTAATTTGACATCCAGTGAGGTTTACATCTTCCTTTGGATTTAATTTTAAACAGAGACTTAAGAATTTAAAGTAATATATAATTGGCAAAAAGCAAAAAAAAAAAGATTTAAGAAAGGTTTAAATGGATTTAGAGACCAGAGAGATTTGAAATATTGGTTACTTTTGCTGTAAAATTGAAAAAGAAGTGTATAATTAAATAATATACTCATGGAAAATGACTGAAATGGTACAATACCCATTTCAGGAACTGAAGCTTGATGAAGATTGCAAATGGATAGTAGAAGGAACTAAAGAACCAGGCATAAAAGACAAAATAACTAAGCCAGTGTTATCTTTTTTTTTTTTTTTTACTTTTAAGAGTTTTTTGAAAAATGGGCTGAGATATTAATATCTAACATTTCAGAAAAGATTTAGAAAAATTTTAAAAAACTTTTAAGGGACACTTGCATTGTAGGGTCTGAAGGCATGGAAGACAACATGATTATCAACAAATTGAGATTACCAAAATGGGGATACAAAAGACAAATAAAGAAAAGGATCTGGACATGGAATATCTGTGATAAGAAATCCTAAATGAAGCCTCTTTATGGGATTTACAAAGTAAGTTGGTAAAATCTTTGCAGGCTCCTCTCGAATGCCAAAGACTGATGAAAGATCAAATCTTGCCCCATGCCATTGGAAAGATTTAAAGGTTAAGATTTGAAATGCAAAACAAAGAAATATAAAGTGGGATTGTTTGATCAGGCATAAACTATTTGTCTGATATTTCTGATAACTCCTAATGGACTTTTTGTTGAACTAGCACTGAGAAGATCTGTTGATTGTGCATAAAGTTAGACTATAGGAAGAAGAGGTTGTTTTTTAAATTTGTAACTTTAAAAGAGGCCAAGAAGTTATTATATTAGCTTGGTTTATATGTTTGGTCTGATGAAAGTTGGGAACAATTTAGAATCATGGGATTATAGGGCTGGAAAGGACCATAGAGGTCTTCTAATCCAACCCCCTGCTGAAGGCCGTTGTTCTTACTCCATCCCAGGCAAACAAAACTTATCCATTATTTTCTTTATTGACTTTTTCTTTTCCAATTTTTCTTTTCTTTTTCTTTTTTCTGCACTTTCTGTACTTTTTCCCTTCAAGTTGAGTTTGCATTAGTTTTTACTGTTTTTTTTTTAAACTTCAATAAACGTATTTTTAAAAAGGGACAACCATAACAACCATTGTTTGCTGAACCTACAATATTTTGATATTTTTCCTTATAAATGGAGACAATTGTATGCTACTAGGATTATCATCAAGCCACTTGCTTGTCTCCTTTAGAGATTCCAGGATCAATTGAATTGATCATTGAAGAGCTATTAGCAATCAGCATGATATATTGCATGTTTGAATCCTTCCTATACATCCCTCCTATGTAAAACTCTTCTTACCCATCAAAAAAATTGAAATTTTAGAGAGACACAAAGCCAGCTTCATTCAGGTATGCTAATTGCTTATGAGTGGAAAGTTTTTTTCCTTGTTTTTAATTGTGAGGGTAGAATCATTGAGACATTTAATCCTGATGAGAAATCTCTACTAGAATGTACCATAACTACTAGCTCTAAAGAGCTCTTAATGTACAAATGACAGTAACCACCTGCGTGTGGATATGCAACAGGTAACACTACTCTGCTCAAAGGTGAAACCTTAATTTTTAACAAACAAGCACTTTAGCAACTTATGCAATGAAGTGCTGAAAGCATCTCATGCACAGACACACCTCAAAGGATCAGGCCAGTCAACAGAAGGGAAAGTGATGTTTGCATCAGTCCATGCTGCTCTATCTCACATGTCCTCATCTTATTGCTTTTATGTACAGGAACAAACACTTTGTACTTGGGTTCTCAACGTGGTTGCCATCGCCTCCAGTTTGCGTGCAGACAACTTTCACTGGATTTTTTTAAAAAAAAATAATCAATTGTATTTTTTTTAAAAAAGGGGAGGGTTGCATGCTACAAATCAGATTGTCAGCCTCATTTTTTTTTATTTGCAACACTACTGTTCTGTTTTATAAGCAAATTCGACATAAGCACTGTTAGGGGGGTTGGAAAGTGGGTGATACAGCACAATGCTGTTTGGAAATGGAACTCCTTGCTAAGAAAAAAAGTAAGTTCAGATGAAATAGAAAAATCCTGGACAAGGAGCAGCTACACTAGTCTATCTTTTCATAAACATTTCTTTATAACTGTAAAGTGCACAAGCCAAGTAGCTGATATCACTTCCATGTTTTGCCACCTCCTTTTTACTTAATCTGAAGAGAAAAGGAAATAGCCAATATTTTTGGAGGAGCTATTTAGGAGCTATCCATTCATGGAAATACTCTAACTTTGCCCCTGTTATTTATTCTTTGTCTGCCTCTAGGGAACTATGAAAGCTGCAAATTATAATAGGATATTAGCTCACATTAGGAAATGGACCATCCTTGCCCTTATGCCAGATGGAGATATTGGACCAAATATTATATCCTAAACTCTTTTTTTACACCATGAATAACACAATGGCTGATTGAACTACCGTATATCTCCCTATATCTATCCTTAAGATATACAGTAGATCTTTTTGGTACAACTGTGTAAATGTCACTATAGTGTCCTCATTTCTGTTGCAAATATCTTTATATTATAGAGCTATGCATTTAAGAACGAGAGAGACTTTCAACCCAAGCTCTAGGATGCCTTCAAATTTACCAATTACTTATTGAGCATAATATTTCCTGTAAGTTAGTCACCTTAGAACTAATACTGATTATCTGAAAAACTCAAAAGATGTCTCCTATTATCTATGAACTAAGAACATATCATAGCTTAATCTATGTAACTTTTACCAATGTGCTAAGTTTTCAAGATAGATATGCCTTTGCTGGCTCCTACCTAAATCAGTGGAAAGAGTCCCTAGAGGAAAGATTTAGGGATGCACTTAAACATTTTTGTTCTCCTTATACACAATAATCTTTATCACCTGACATTGTACCTATTACCCATCCTGACCCACCAGAGTGACAGAGAGGTCTCCATCTAAGTAACAGAAAAACACAAAATCCACCAGGGCAACGCTGAAAACAGCTGTGAACTAACATAATATTTTCTTAGACTGCTTTGATTAGTTTTCTTATATGAGACATTCCTGTAACAGCAAATTTATTGAGATGACAGTCCATATAAAATCTAACTCAGATCTTGATTATAACTAGACATATCTACTGCAGTTATGCCTCTCAAAAAGCTTGTTTCTTGTGAAAGCAAAATTGTCCATTATTATAAGTACTGAGATCCAGAGATGGATGCTGACAGAAAATAACACAATAAACCAACCTTATTGGAGGGACGGGGGAAAGGAACAAAGATGGCCCCCACTAAAGCAAGAGGGAATAAGACATAATTATCAGCAATACGAAACCACATGTTCTGTAACTCCATAGGAAATCGAGCAAGACTCCCTTTGCAAAAACTGATGAATCTGTCCTTGCAAGTTTCAGTCTACTTTGCTTCCTCCTTTAATAATCTTTTTAATTTGCCTGATTCTCATGTGGAAATTCCTCATCATATGACCTAAAATTAGGGTTCCTGGACACTGGAAATGTTGCAGTACTAATTGTTTTTAAAATGGCCAGTTTCTATCTGTGTAAGAATTTACTGGAAGCAACATGCAGTACTGATAAAGGCATGGTAGGATCCAATTATGCTTCAGCTTGACAGTTACTTTATCTTTTAATCTGAGAGAAATCCCCATTCATTTATGAAGCTTATTGTGCTAGTAATCCTCTGAGATTAATCTAATTCACAGAAATATTGTGGGAATAAAACGAAAAGGGAAAAGAAGAAAACCAGAGTGTGTCTTGTAATTTTAAAAAACCATTAGACGAATTCATGGAAAATAAGTTTAGTAATGGTTATTGCATCCATAATACCTATATTGTATCTCTAAATACCAGTTGCTAGAAATGAACAATATGGAATAGGGGTTGGTGTTATGTCCTAACAACACCTTTTTTTCTAATATGTTCCTTTTGGGAACATAATATTGGTATGACAGACTTGGATTTGATCCAGCACAGCAATTTAGTTACTTTATTATATATTATGAAAAACAGTGCATGTTTTACATTGAATAACTGGAGAAATATGTTCTCCTGGAATAAGGGAAGCGATTTAATGCCAAAAACTGATTTTTATGGCCTTCAAATCCAACCAAAACTAGTTCTCCTTTCCTAAACTTAATTTTGCAAATCAACTTCTCATTGTGTATGTGTTTGTACCGGAAAAATCACTTTCTATCATATGTCTAACGTATACTACAGCCAGATTTATGCTCTGGTTGACTTGACTGCAAATGCTGATCTGAAGTGCTATATGTCATTTTTAGCAATGACAAGCGTGTTCAGCTCCATGGGGTTCCATCTGTTCTTGGAGAAAAGAGAAAATAACATTTCTAATTCAAGAGCACGATAATTTTGTAGGATACTCTTGCTGAATGCCAGTAAAAAACTCCCTGTACATCACCATTTTAAGAGGTTCAAGGATATAACTTAAATGCTGCTTTAATAGAGATACAAGACTGATTCATATTTTCAAATGCCTACTCCAAGCCATGTCTTTAAATTAATGTTGTCTGCATAGAACAACAATTCTCTAAGTAGCTCCCTTGAAAGAAAAATACACACAATTGCTTATTTCCACACAATAAAACAATTTCTGGCTATACAATGGGGCAATCAACAGCCACATTGCCCTATGGCCAACTAGTAAACACAATGATTTCATCATATATTGCATTTATTTTTAGCTATGGGAATCAGGCCACAGTTTCAAGCTCCTACAAGCTATATTGACAAATCACACTGAAAGAAATGCAATGAAATGGTTCAGTCTGCCTCCTACATGATTTTACTGTGCATGAAATCAGAATATACAATCCTACTGGGGAAGAGTACTGTGGGTAATAATCAAATGTTTAAAAATATTTTAAACATTAGGGTAAGGTGTCTTCTTTATAAATCTACCCTCTCCTAAGGAGAAATGGAGTTACTGAAAATAAGAGCCTATTTGTGTTGCCAGGATAAATCGATACACATTTTCTTTGCAGAATTAATGCCATTTCCCCCCCTTCCCACTTGCATACTGGATAGTCACTGAAGATACAGGCCAAAGAAATAAAACTGATGTAACTTCATGTTCATTATTAGAAAGAGCCATAAGATGTTTGTTTTCATTTTCTTTTCTCTCCCAATAGGACAAAGAAAATTACCACGCAGTGAGAAATCATCAATAATTTATTCCTAATGATACTAGCCACTGAAATGCGTTCGATTGGACCACATTACACTGTTAGATTGTGCTGTTTATACTATAACCTCAAAGTCAATTTGAAAAAGCTTCTATTGTACATTCCACATATGCACTTGAAAAATAAACATTGTCTTTGTGTCAATAAGTTATTTCAATAATTTAAATAAGATTTTCAGAGGGTTTGTTGCTTAACGACTTCAGTTTTTGCTTCCTGTAATTTAATTTGTTGCTGCAGTAGCTTCTCTTCTTGATCATTCCTATTCACAAGGCTGTTATATTAACCAGGACCAAAATCTCAGATGAAAGAGCATTTAGCTTGATTCATGGCAGAATTCAATTTAATTTTAATAATTCATGTTGTGTGGTTGGTTGTGGCTTTTGTTTTTGTTTTTTCAAAAAAAAAAGTTTTAAAAAAATAATATGTGCATGATCTTCAGTGCTTCACTGCTTTCCAGCTGGCAATGGAGATTGCTTGAGAAACAGGAAAGCATATGGCAATGTTTTTAGAAAGGCTTTTAACAAAACAAAAACCAATGTAAAACGTTATCTTAGCATTGAAAATAAAGGTGCTTTGGCGAATCCAAACCAGATTGATGATCTTCTCAAATACTTTCTGAAATGCTCACAAGAAGTCTTTGTGACATCACATTCTCACACATGTATTGTAGGAAACATACTCTGAAGGAGCAAAATGTCACATTTATTTAAAGTTTTATTTTTAAAAAACAGAACCTCACACTAAACATTTCATACCAATTCTGCCTCTAAAAAATGAAGAGCACTCTTCAATGTGGTGGAGAATTCCAAGAAAATGGGTTTTTCGGGTCATGTTGAAATGTTTACTTCAGATGAGAAGAAAATATGATGAATTTCTGAGGTTCAGATTCCCATCAAGACTATTACATCATTCAGTGACATCTCTATGTCCCCCTGAGAATGATGACAATCAGTCATGATTCTGGAGAAGATCTAACACTTCTGTGTTTGATCATAACACTCTGTCTACATCTCAGAAGATAAAAAACCTGGAAGTATGCCCTGGACTGGCATTGCTATTGTAACTAGAAATGACTTTTTACTTTATAGCTTAAAAAAAGAGAAAAAAAAAGAAATGCCAGATCATTACTAGCTATTTCTTTATCTTCTAACATTAATCATTGCAATGCATTCTCTGCGTGGCCACTTTTGAATGTAATTGAAAGCTTCATTCATTTTATTGTCAAGTTATGACAACGCCATTACCATCATGAAGGTATTTTCCAGAGTCCTCCTATAGGAAAAATTATAAGAGAAAATGCATGCATCTGGAAGCTATTGACCACCATGGGTCCATCTCTCCCTAGACACATCATCTGAAATATCATAAATCTAATAAGGATCCTATTTTGTGACCAGCTGAACACTAAGGCTGTCAAAGTCCCATTGCAATCCCTCCCCAGGAAAGAAATACTCTCAACACCAGGTTAAAGAGTAAAAGCTTTTACT
>JANHFM010005645.1:86754-104424 GCA_032468115.1 Grayia smithii | reverse complement strand
TATTTCCTTCTTTCTGGCTCAGCTGATTTGCACAACACAGCTGATTTCCATGCCTCCGCTGTTCTATTTACTGGGGCTGCCTTAGAAGATAAGCAGCTGAGCTTCAAATTGCTGTACTTTAAATGCTGTGCGCAAGTGGGCGTTCACAGAACTGGTTGTTAAACTGGTTGCAGCCCACCACTGCCTAAACAACAGCTTCCAACAAAAGGATATCTCACACAACTTTATTAAAAAAAATTCAACCTACTACACTCCAACCAACCCAAGCAATATAAAGGATAACACTACTATACATAAAAAACTTCTCAAAACAGCCAGTACCAGGGGTGGGTTTAACTTACCTTTACTACTGGTTTGCAACAGGAGCGTGCGCACATACTTGCTTTGCTTGCACACGCTTGCTTCTGCACATCTGCAGAAGCTTCTGCACATGCGCAGAGTGCCCCATGATATCATGGGGGGTGGGGGTGGGGTAGAGCTTTCCACTAGTTTTACTACCGGTTCTAAGAATCAGACAGAACCAGGAGCAACCCACTACTGACCAGTACCATATCACAACCTCAGGGAATAACTGTAGTACACAAATCAACTTAGGTACTGGTTTGACCTTGACTGCATTGTGTTTTTGGTTAATTTATTTTACCTGTTATTTTTGATCCTACATAAAGCAAATATTCATTGCCTAAGGAAAAGGGTAGAAGCATTTTTAAATCCACATCAAAAAATCATTCAGAAGTAGACTGAATCCACTGGGGTATGAGTAGGAGGTAGAGCAAAATTGTTGTAAAGTCTATGCAAGTGTTTCACCCTGTTATTGAAAAATGAATTTACTTATACAGATGACATTTTAATATTCTCCAGTGAATGAGATTATGAAAGCTGCTAGCAGCTCAGTGAAATATTTTGTAAAAATACAGTCTATATTAATTAATATGATGATAATTATGATAAAATGAATTCTTTTAGGCACAAAGAAGCTTTTATATATATTTAAAATAGTGAGCAAGAAAAAACATATGTATGTTTGTAGGCCTTATTTTCTACCCTAGGGAAGTGAAATAATCATCTGAATACTATTAAATTGTAGATCATCCACCTAGTCATTCCAAGTTCAGAAGATCTTACATAGAAAAAAGATCATGTGTCCTCATTTAAAAAGGCTTGCAACAATCCAATTTTGGATTGGATTTTTTGGAAGTTTTCATACCTCCTGGTGCTGCAGATACTCAAGAGTACATTACTAAAGATTTTCTCTTTGATGATTTGGGGGCTTTTTTCTAGAATAATATAGAAGCTCTAAGATTCAGAAAATAGTTTACTTCTCTCAGACAAAATCAGAAACTTCAGCTTAGAGTGAATTAGAATCATGCTTCACATTAGCCACTGAGAAAATAAGTATATCTGCACAATATAGTCTTGATTCATTCTGGACTGGATATTGTGGAGTCACTGGTGCTTTCTGTGTTTGTTTGTTTTTTTATGGACATTTCATTACCCAACTAGGTAACATCATCAGAGCTCTGAGTAAACCACCATGCTTAGAGAGCACCTAGGACTCCACAATTCATGTATATGGAGCTACATATATTTTATTTTATTGGAAATGGATATTGTTGGGTTTGGGTTTGTCATTTTTGAAACAAAACTGATTTGGTATGAGCTAAATTTGAAGTTCTTTTTAGGAGAAAAAATTTATAATAGGAAAACATTGAATGGCCTCCTCTTCCTCCATAGCAAGGATAATAGACCTTTTAGAGGACATTATATCTGCCTCATTTCAACTAGATAGCTCCAACAGTTTCACAAGAATAGATTTTTGAAATATTGAATGTGAAATTCTTGAGGCAGGGAGAGCAGAAAGGAGGAAATGAAAGAAATAAACAAGAAGTTTGAAAGAAAAAACAAGGAAGTCCAGTTGACTCCTGAAAAAACACCTTTGGGACAACCATGACCTGGATTGCTACAGACTTTTAGCTATGCAATTTGAGATGAACACCCTTTAAATGGTATGGGAGTATGAACAGATTTCCAGAAAAATTGCAGACTACAGGAACCATTAGCACTATTCAGGTGACACCCTGAGGACACAGATAAACATCTAAGTGCTTCAACAAGCCTCAAAAAGGATGCAAATGAACAGCTGTCTGAAAGGAATATAAGTCCTTTCATTCTCCACCATCTAGTCAAGAGTTGAAGAAGCTTCTTGGATAAGAAGTGAAATATCTTCAAAGAAAATACAAGAAAGCCTCCTTAAAAAGCACCTTTGGGGCAACCATGACCTGGATGACTGAGAATCTCTACAGACTTTCAAATAAGACATTTTGGTGGCTGGGACCTGCAAAGGTAAGATTTAGGACCTTGACAGTATATATATATATCAAGTAGATATATGGATCTTGTTTTAGAGAAGGGGAAAGAGAAAAGACATATTTTTTTCTAATTGGCCTTGCATACATAAGAAATAGCTTTTTGGTAACCAGTAGAAAAGAATAGAAGTATTCTGAATAATTTTGAAAAGCAGGAACTATCAAAAGACCTAATATATTACATGATAGGTAATAAGAGGACACTGAACGGCTGCCTAAGCCATTATTAAGGGCCCCTGATCCAAGCAATGATGTTGCAAGGAAAGAATGTGTAATAGAGAGTTTTACAACCAACTAATCTAAGAAAAATGCTTAAAAAAACCACACCTAGGGAACTGAAGAGAAAATGGAAAAGAAGGGAAGCTAGTTAAGAGGGTATAGGATTGCACTTGGCTCAAGACCCAGAAAACCCTCAGCACAATCCTTTGGCTCTTAGTGTCACCACTGAATGTCTAATAAGTATAGCTTTGTGATAGAATGAAGCAATTCATGAAATTATAATTTTTGTTAGACCAACAAAGGATTTAAAAGCCTTGAAGCTCCTTGTTTCCTTCAAATGGAATAATTTAATGGAACGGGTTCACTCGGGATGCTTTCATAAAAAAGTGTTGGCTGTTTTTTTTCTATTTAATTAAAATATTGTTTCTGCTTCTTGGGAATCTCCCGCAACTTTTGTGCTATGTGTTAAAGAGACTTTTATGCAATTGAAATCCATTCCAGTGCAGCAAAGGCCCAAGAGAAGCCATCCATTACTGAAAATTAGGCAGAGTTGCTCCTGCATTCAGTAGTTTTGAGGAGGTGCAGTGTCTTGAGTAGACCCCTCTTCTCCTTTTGAACATGGCTCTAGCCAAAACTAGCCTGACTAGGTGGCTCAGTGGCTAAGACACTGAGCTTGTGGATCAGAAAGGTCAGCAGTTTGGCAGTTCGAATCCCTAGTATAGGACTCCTGTGTGAGCAGGGGGTTGGACTAGATGACCTCCAAGGTACTTTCCAACTCTGTTACTGTTAAAACCTCACACATCTGCTGAACGCAGTGAGAGCCCCACCACAGTGTAAAGTTATGATAAGGGAGTGGCTTGTTTCCCAAGATCCATGGCCCCTGGGAAGATACTTACTTGGAGATAAGATGCGAACCTACAAAAGGTAGGAAAGTGAGAATCCTTCTGTCCTCTTTTCCCCTTGAAAACCAGCACAGTGCTGGTTGTAGGCAAAGGGAGCTAAACTTCAATACATCTAAAGGTTTCATCTTAATGGTTAATAAGGACTAGTTGCAAGGAGACTTAGTTTCTCTACGTGTCCTTGAACACCTCAGCTGTAATACTGTTGAGTGGCATTTCAGTCACATGTTGTATATATTTAAATAGACAATACTTAATCCTGCCAACACATTCATGTCTTTGCCCTCACATCTATCTATTCTGACTATCAGAGTCAGAATCTTCCAGCGAACATCCAGGTCAGATCAGCCTGGATATTGCTTTCAATTGAGGAGCTTAAGTGGTTATTTGTGGTAATCTTTTAAATGTCAGCCTGTGTCCTTTATGGCAAACATCACAAGAAGTTAAATGGATTAGTTATCAAGAGGGTTTGAAAGGGATCAGACTGGGGAAAGTTGATGACAAACCATCAGAAAGACATCAGATACTCTATAGCAAACTCTGCTCTGTCTCTGCTTCCTTTTTATGATTGGTGGGCTGCTGAGTTTAAGAAGTGGAGGTGGCAGCAGGCTATGTGATTAAACTGATCACTTTGCTTTACATACCCTGCTGAAACTTAATTGGATCGCCCCAATTCTGCAACAAACAAAGGAAATAAATGGCAATAGCACTTAGACTTATATACCGCTCCACAGTGCTTTACAGCAATCTCTAAACGGTCAGTGTGTTGCCCCCAACAGTCCTTATTTTACCAACCTTGGAAGGCTGAGTCAATCTTAAACCCATCAGGTTTGAATTCTAGACTGTGGGCAAAGTAAGCCTGCAAAACTGTATTCTAACCACTGTGCCACTTAGTTTTGTTTATTTTAATTTAGTAAATTCTCCCCTGGAGTAGATTCAGAAGTTCAGGATTTGAGGAAGGATGTTTCTTCTATATGATTTGCCAGTCAGATGGATCTCCTCACTTCTTTCTCAGCCAGCTTCCATTTTATTTATGCAGCGGGCAAGAACAGGTAGATTTTTGCATGATTTCCCCGCTAACTGGTACACAATTTCTTTTATACGTTTTTCTCCTATCACATCATCTACCAACATGAAACTCACAACCAACATTTTCCCTTCAAGCAAATTTATGTAAAGATGCTCTCAAATCAGACTCAATTCATGGTGATTCATTCCAGACTAGAAATAGACTTCTGTTACATTCTTCTTGGTAGGATCTAAACTAGGTTCCCCAGTCTTGGGATTCCCTGGTGGTCTCTACTCAAATGTTAATTAGAGCTGACCCTGTTTTGTTTCAGAAACCAACCAATCTAGGTTACCTACTGCCAACAATGGATGCCCTTGCTTTAGGAGTTGTTCCTTTTAATCTCTTTTCTCTATTCTTCTCTTTTCTATAATTCCCTGATTTAGAAAAGTACCATTTGGAATTAATTTCTTCAACTTATCCTTATTGAAAACAAAACAAAAAACTAAAAACTAACATCTTCCTTTCCAAAATTGTGATTATATTCTTTAAAGTATCAGTTTTTTCCTTCTTTTTCTTTTTGCTGGACACCACAATATCCTGCAAGTTTATGTGCAGTTGACATACATGTAATAAGTATGTATGAATGTAAATTAGGATTCTTTGCCATTGGGAAGAGCTGGATAGTTCTCATAAACTCTAAGAAAATAATGAATTTCCTCTGTTACAGAGCTGTGCAAATCCAGTGGGTGGGGTGAAGCTTTGCAATGTGTGGGAATGTATACAAGGCCCGTGTTTAAATGATGAAAGCAGCTGTATCTTTGTCTAGCTTCACAAGGCTGATTTGGAGTCTCCTCTTTTCTCCTCATGTGTGTACATTCATAGCCACATTAGTTTTCTTTTGAACTTGACTGTGGAAGAGGTAACAGAGGTTTTAACAGGGACTAGCATCTCTTTATTTTAAATATCTTTATTAAATTTCAAAAACAAACATTTAAATACAAAACTAACAGAAAGAGAAAAAGAGGAAGGGAAGGAAGTACCATTTTTTTTCTTCCGAAGAACTTGCGCAGCCCTGTAATATTATGGTTGGTAAAGCCATGTATTACACTGGGCTGGAGAGATGCTCTATTTGCTAGTAATGGGATAATTGTTCTCTCCCCCTTCCACCACCAACTTTTATAATACTGAAAACCAGCAAATGCATTCCTTGCTTCACGCCCAGAAAAAATCTCAAGGTTTTCCTGGTGCATGGAGAAAAACCTAGAAAACCACTCTCCATGTCATATTGGAGATGACTTCTGTTCCTAATGAGGGAGTATCTATATTTCATATGAAGTAAAAAAAATGAATGGACACCCTGTGCATTGACATGTACAAACCTGGCAAGGTAAAAGTATTGGAACCAAACTCCCACTAAAAAAAAAAAAAGATACAAAGCACATCTTTAGTTACATGGGAAACATTGCAGAAATGTCACAGTTTCAAAATGCCACAATTCTCTAGCAACATTGCTACAGATTTCTTAGGAAATTGGTTTTGTTTTTTTTAAAAAAATCACAGGATAAGAATACAAGTATTAAAGTGCTTATGACTGTGTTTTTCTAAAAGGGGATGCTAGAACCTACGGAGGTCCCCCAACACACCCCTCAAGGGTCCTTGAAATCAAAATTGGGGCTGCCCTTGAAGTGCACCCGGAGGCTCCAGTTGGTCCAGAACGCAGCCGCGCGGGTTGTTATGGGAGCTCCCCGTTACTCCCATGTGACACCTCTCCTGCGCGAGCTGCACTGGTTACCAGTGGTCCTCAGGGTCTGCTTCAAGGTGCTGGTACTTACCCATAAAGCCCTAAATGGCTTAGGCCCGGGATACTTGCAGGACCACCTTCTGCCAGCAACTTCCTCCCACCATCCTGTGCGTTCCCACAGGGCTGGCCTCCTCAGGGTGCCGTCAGCCAGACAATGTCAGCTGGCGGCTCCCAGGGGGAGGGCATTCTCTGTGGGTGCACCGACCCTCTGGAATGGGTTGCCCACTGAGCTTCGGACAGCTCCCAATATCCACTCCTTCCGCTGCGACCTAAAGACATGGCTATTTCATCAAATTGGCTGATCCAACGAAGGAATTTTTAATTATTTTAACGTCTTAACTTAACATCTTAATCTGGTTTTAATTTGTTATTTTATATTATATTATTGTATTTTTAACTTCTGTCAGCCACTCTGAGTCCTCCGGGAGAAGGGCGGCATATAAATCCCAATAATAATAATAATAATAATAATAATAATAATAATAATAATAATGATGTCATCGGGAAGGGCATCTGGGCAGTAAATGCTCTGCTCCATCCATTTCTCGAATTCTACCTCAAATTAAGGGAGTACAGGGTCATTTAAAAAAGAAGAGTTTTTTTATTGCTATTGTTAAATAAATGACAAATTATGCATTTAATAATAACAGTTGAATAAATATAAAAAAGTAATTGAAATAATACATGCAGACCAAACATGTTACATTTACAATAGGAAAATGAAGGACAATAATTGTACTAAATTATATCAACATTTTATTTCTTTTTTTTTAAAAAAGATAGCATAATAATTTTAGGAACAGAAAAGTCCCTTGACAAATTATTAGCAGTTTTTTTTTTCTTTTAAAGGAATCCTGGAAAATAAAATAAATATGTGAATAAATTTTCTTCCATTTGTTTTTCTTTCTTATCACAAGATTAGGGGAAAAATGGACAGATACAAAAAGAAATAATGATGGAAACAATAAAACTCTAAACAAATGAATAAGTGACAAAAAAAAAAACACCATCCAAAAATCCACCAAAACTCAGAATCAAGAGATTGATTAGAAAGCAACAACAAAAAACAGTAAAGATAAATCCAATTAACTATTTAGGAAACAAACTCTAATTATCACTTGTTTTAAGAATTTATTCTGAACCATATCAAAGGCTTTTCCTGCATCAACACAGAAATACTACAATATCCATTCTATCTCTACCTATATCCAATCCTATATCCAGTACTTCTATTGGATATAGATGTAGATGTAGATTATATATTATATATTAAGCATCAATTAATATACATTAATATATTATAATCTATATTATTAGTATAGATTATAATATAAATTAACTTATGCTTGTCCATTCTGAATAAGGGTGAATTAATTATGAAACATGATAGATGATAGATAGATAGATAGATAGATAGATAGATAGATAGATAGATAGATGATAGAGATAGATAATAGATAGATGATAGACAGAGATAGATAATAGATAGATGATAGAGATAGATAGATATAGAGACAGACAGACAGACAGATAAGATAGATGATAGAGATAGATAGATAGATAGATAGATAGATAGATAGATAGATAGATAAAGATATCGTACATAGATAAATAATAGAAAAGTAGATAGATAGATAGATAGATAGATAGATAGATAGATAGATAAAAAGAAAGAAAGATAGAAAGAAAGGAAATGTCAATATACATGCTAATTAGATAAATAGTCTTAAAACTCGGACTTTATTTTTATAATCTTATATAAATGTAAATTTACTAACATTAAAAGATTCACCGCACACATCTAAAAATATAGGAAGTAGGACATCTGAAAGTAATTTATACCGTTCCATTAAGAAACTATTTGGGCATAGAACATTATGGATGCAGCAATGGAACTGAATTCAATTTTTCATGAAGTGACATGTTTTACTATGTTAGGACCAACACTTGCTAAAATGTTTACATCGGTTCTATGTAGTTGGAAAAAGTATTGTTAATATCCCACTCATAATCAGAAGATAGTAAGAATAGCTCTTGTAAACATTTTCACACGTTTTAAACAAAAATAGGCAGAGGATCTGCTGCTAATATCTGCTCTTAAATGTGAATATGAAGTCTGCTCATATTTTAATCAAGGCTTTCTTATGCAAATGCAAATCTTCACTTGTTTTTAAAATTTACTTCCTTTCAGTCTTAATCTATCATACTGGATTCACGAGTTTTTGCATTCTCCACCACCTCTTAGGATTGTGCCTGCATTGTTTGCATATCATCCATTATAATTTAATGTTGCAACCCAAAGTAGTAAATGTGCTTATCCAAAATACCACTATTTCTACAAATCCTTAAATGTAATTTAGTGGATTTCTTGAGTGGATTTCCTGAGATTATGCATTAATTGAATTTTTCCCATCGGCTGGGAGCTCAGTTCTTCTTCAGAAAAGAGCTCCAGCTGCTGCTTGCATTGTATCAGAAGATTTAGACAAGCTTTTAGATTTTCAAATGGAATGTCTCAAAACTGTAGAAAGAGTTTCATTCTTAGGTTTTTACTATCAAGACTAACTCTTCCAAAGTGAATGGGCAGGGGACGTTATCCTCAACTGAAGAGGGAGACACATTTTAGCCTTCCACTTTATGTGGCATGAAATATGCATTTCTATATGTAGCACAAAGTGCACTTTATGAATTTAGAGCAAAACTTTAAATGGGCTTTTAAAGTATTAATCCTATTGGAGTAATAGTTTAAAAGATGAGGAGAGAAACTTATGACTCTAACCCACAGGAGGTCCTGAATTTCTTTTGTTCCTAATCAGCTTCACTAACAGCTTGGCTGTTCACAGAACAGTTTCCACCATATTAATTCTACAACTTTTCATATCACTTTATTACAATTTTGATAATAGCAATACAATTTTCTTTACAGAAGTTATAAGTGTATTGTTAAGGCAGTTAACACCTCCTTATCACCAATACACTTAGCAGTTAAGAAATAACAGGATAATCAACAGGGGAAAAGACAATCTTGAATATACTGGCTTGACCTAATTGTGCCTCCATCTCAAGTGATAAAGTATGGATGGAAATGGGTTGACTATCTAGTTATAACCGAGTACAACTTCTATCAGTGCACCCAAAGCTAATGGATGATGGGAGGATTAAAATACTCAATTATCTCAACATCTCAGGAACATTTTGTAAATATATTTTCCACCAGTGCTGACTTAGGGATTGTAGCCAAACATCACCAGGCCAGTCCAATTAGTGAAGTTATTTTCAGTTAAGTTCCAGTACTGGAACTGTGTTTCCCTGTGACCGGTAAGATCCCACAGGGTCGGTCTCCTCCAGGTTCCGTCAGCTAAACAATGTCGGCTGCCGGGCCCACAGGAAAGAGCCTTCTCTGTGGCTGCTCCAGCTCTCTGGAATCAACTACCTCCCGAGGTCCAGACTGCTTCCACCCTACTGGCCTTCCGTAGAAGCACTTAAAGCACTTGGCTTTTCTGGCAGGCATGGGGCCGTTGATCTCGCTGTTATGATCCAGCGAGATCCAGCCCAGACGAGATATGAGTGTTCTTTTTTATTTTTATTGTTTGGAACTCGCTTTTAAACTTTTGAATTTTATTATGTTACTGTGTTTTGTTGTGAGCCGCCTGGAGTCCTCTGGGAGTTGGGCGGCATATAAATAAATAAATAAATAAATAAATAAATAAATAAATAAATAAATAAATAAATAAATAAATAAATAAATAAATAAATATAAATTTAATAAATAAATAAATAAAATAAAATAAATAACTAATAAAAGCTGGAGTCTGTTCAAAGTTGAAATTCATAGTATGATGTTCAGATGTGACCAATGTCTGTCAATTTGTCTTCCAATTGGCTACAGCTTGCATCAAAAATGTATTCATAATATTCAACATTGTGATTTTGCTTTATTTAGTATGTGTTATTCTTATTAACTTTTTAATTTTAAAAAATTCAATTTGGATGCACTCCAGCTCAGAGTGCCTTACAACAATAGAATAAAATAAGCACATTAAAATATAAAATATGAATCAAAATAAGAAGAAACTATTATTTTACAAAAGAACATGTCCATTGCTCAGAAATATTCACTATCCTAGCAATAAATGGACCTATTTTAAACTCCAGGAGTTCATATTATTAATTGCATTAAATTAGGTTCTTCTTGACCTGAAAAACACACTTTCTTTGCATTTCAGCCCTTTTGCAAACAGTACTTTTAGTAATAGATTTTTGCTTTAACTGCTGTTTTGAAATGAGATTACGTAAATGCAAATTGCTTCCGTTCACTTTGTTTGCTAAATGTACTGTTTAGCCCTGCTCTTCATACAGTGAAGCATAGCTTAACACTCTAACTAATGATTGTTATTGGAAGAAATTTATGAACCATCTTCTTCAGAAAATGAGACATTGTAGAATGAATATAAAAAAGTTGATTTTTTCAGACTGTTCAGTTATGAACCTTTGTTATAGATCCTTTATAAAGTTTAACAACTATATAAATTTACTTTAAAATAATGGTTTAAAGATGAACAAATATTAATTTTTTAAAGCATTTAAAAAACAACATTGTAAATTAAAGCTTCAAACATTGGGGAAAGAACATTTGACATGTATAACTTTATTTCAGATATAAAGAAGTTAATAGTCTTCACAGTCTTGATTAATATTAATCAACAATTGTGAATACAGATAGTGCTTGACTTGTGACCACAACTGAGCTCCAAATTTCTGTTGCTAAGTGAGTCATTTGTTAAGCGAGTTTTGTCCCATTTTACAACTTTTATTGCACAATGGTTAATGGTCGCTGTAGTTAAGTTAGTAACACAATTGTTAAATGAATCTGGCTTCCCTATTCTCTTTGCTTGTTAGAAGGTCGCAAAAGATGATCACATGACCCTGGGACACTGTAACCATCATAAATATAGGTCAGTTGCCAAGCTTCTGAATTTTGATCACATGACCATAGGGATGCTTAAATGATTCTAAGTGTGAAAAATGGTCATAAGTCACATTTTCAGTGCCGTTATAACTTCGGTTACTAAATAAACTGTTGTAAGTCAAGGAAAATCGTAAACATTTCTTTTTTAAAAAAATTAATCTAATGTATTAACTACCACTATTTTTTCTAAGACAAATCAGGGAATTCCCCCCTCCCAACAATTTTAAGAAATCAAGACACTTCTCATATGTTCTATGCTACATTAGTTTTTTAATTCAATATTTTTTTTAAAAAATAGAAACACGTTGCAGAACTTTGACACTGGAGGAACAAAGGCAAAAATATGCCCCTTTAATAAATTGGGCCAAAGAGCAGGTTAGTGGAAAAACAGTGGATTATTCAGCCTTTCCCTGCTTCATTATATACTCTTTTTATTTCGGTGGATATCACTATTTATCTTAGCCTAAGTTCAACTGTGGAACAAGCAAATAAGCAGTTTATGTATTTATCATATTTCTGTACCGTCCATTTGACCTGTGTGACTCTGGCTGGTTTACAAATGAACCCATGCAATCGGATAAAAGCCATAGTTAAAAACAAAGTCTGAAGATAATCCCCTGCTCTTTAGCATTCTATGGCAGGGCTCCCCACGGTTCGTGGACCAGCACTGGTCTGTAGTATGTCAGTCAACTGTACCGCACAAAGAAGCAAAGTCCCATCCGCGGGATGCAGGCAGCACACAAAAACATGTCCTCTCTGTTCCGTGAAAACAACCTCTTTCCACGGAACCGGTCCTAGCCAGTCCAGACTAATATAGAAGTTATTTTTTTGTGTCTTTTGGTTTTTTGGATCTTCAAGTCAATCTTGACTCCTGATAACTGCCTGGACAATTCCTTGCAGTTTTCCTGGCAAGATTTCTATGGTTTGCCATTGCCTTCTTCCTAGAGCTGACAGAAACTGCTAGCCCAAGATCACCCGGTAAGCTTCATGCCTAAGCCAGGTCTAAATCTCACAGTATCCTGGTTTCTAGTGTGGTACCTTAATCACTATGCCAGACTAACTTTCAAGTAAATGAAAAGTAAAAAAATAAATAGGAAGAAAAGTGAGTGATAAAAGCAAAAATAAAATCTTCTTGTTGACTGTTGGCAATCAAACTTCCTTGATACTCCTTACTGCCTTTATTCATTTATTATTAAATGAACCAACTTAGATAAAAAGCAGAGACTTTTTTTTGGCTAATTGACGTATCTGTATTTTAAACAAAGCCACATATAAGAAGGAAAGAAAGCAGAAGAGAGGGGAACAAGAGGAAACAAATTGTATTTGGAAAGAAATACAATTCAGAAATATCTGAATTGAATTCTAAAATTCTATCAACAAGATGAACTAAGTAAAATCAGAAAATATCTAATTAGAGCAAATGACATAAAATTGGTGGTAGTCAGCTTCAAGTAGGCCCAGCAGCAAAACATGGAAGGTTTTCAATCATCAATAAAAACTACAGCCAAACTTCAATAGAGTTTGTTTTTTTAAAAAAAATTCTTTAGGACAGTGAAAGAATATATGGTCTCCATCCAAACTTTTAAGAACAAAGATGTATAGCGACTAATAAACTGCTTCTCATGAGTCATCATTCTTACACCAATGTACATCTTCCTAAATTGTTGGACTTCATCAGTATAATCTTGAAAGAACACAATCAAGGTTATTTCCTCCCTGTTCAATTGTTTGAGTGGACTGCAGTATTTGCAATAACTCATCTGTCCATGGCAAAGATAAGAAATTTCTAATGGCCATCACTTACAAGCAGCCAAAAAAGAAAATCTGGAACACAGTTAGTCCTCTTAGTAGCTACTTGATTAATAGCTAATCTAACAGATCTAATGCTAATTAGGGCTTCTTCTGGAATTCCATGTGCAAATTGGACCAGCAAGACTAAGATGTTAAAGATAGTAAAGATATTACTTGTGCCTGAAGGATGTTGTTACCAGAGGTGGGTTTCAGCAGGTCCTGACCAGTTCTAGAGAACCAATAGCAGAAATTTTGAGTAGTTCGAAGAACTGGTAGTAAACCGATAGTAAAAATTCTGACTGGCCCCACCCCATCTATTTTCTGCCTCCCAAGTCACAGCTGATCAGCAGGAAATGCAGTAACCTTCCCCTGGAGTGGGGTTTGAACGGAGATTTTACAGTATCCTTCCCCTGCCATGCCCACCAAGCCACGCCCACCAAATCATGCCATGCCCACCAAGCCACACCCAGTACTACTACTACTACTAGTGGTAGTAAAAAAATTTGAAACCCACCACTGGTTGTTACTCTTCCGTAAATCAATTGTAAATACATTTATGTGTTTCAATGAAGATACTCTTTTCTCAAATGAATCCAATCAGGTGCTTATACAATCAATAATCTTTTTTTTAAAACTTATCTCCTTCCCAAAAGTGCAAAAATCACATCCTTTCTAAAAATTGCCACAGTAATGGGAAGATACTGGTAAAACTGCCTTGAGCAATATTTCAAATGATGAAAAGGAACTGAAAAGCCAAATAAACAAACAAACAAACAAACAAACAAACAAATAAATAAATAAATAAATAAATAAATATTACCTGTTTTGAGTTCCAAAAATAACAGTTAAATAATTTGTGAATATTAAACATTAGAGGATGCTGGAACAAACTAACCTATCCAACTAAAGTGAGATGTTGACTAGAAGTCCTAACTTTAGACTACTTATGATACCCCTCCTCAAATTAAAATACTGTATGTATTCATGAAAGCATTGTTAAGGAAAAATAGATTTTGGCCATTCTTTATGCTGGTATCTATCTCTAATAAAACTAATGTACGATCTTTCACTTGAGGTAGCATAGTAATATTGTAAATATATAAATGAGGCTAAGAAAGTAAAATGTGGTCCAGTCCAATATTTATTTATTGTAGGTGAATAACACCAAATCTGGGGATAGATATGCAACCAGTGTGATGGAAGAAAAGGTCATAGTTTAGCTTCTTCTAGATCCAGTTTTGTTCTTTGAGTTCCTTCTCCCTCCTTTAATCAGGAGTTCCTTTTTTAATGCAATAACTCGAGTCTTTTGTAAACGGAAAGAATTGGGTTCTGTCATGATTGCATAGTACAATCTAAGTAAAATCAAAAATTTTGGGAATGGAAGCTGATAATGAATGCAGTAATCACAATCTTCACTGATACTCTTCATAGAGAACTGCTCTTCAGTTCCTAATTTTAATTCCATGCCTTAATTTTTTGAAAAAAAAATTGAAAAACATTTTTTAAAAAATAATTTTAGTTTATACATACATGTATTCTAAAACGTTTCTTTGTCTTTGCTTAGGTATGCATTTTGCAGTACATGGTGGAGGTGTCTTCTACCTCAGTGATATGCTAGAACATTATTAGCTGCCATGAATGTAATTTCATCTGTATAAATAGCAATGATTTCTCATATTAGCAGGATGTGTGTGTCTGTGCCTGGATATTTCACGACCTAGTAGATTATATCTATTAAAAAGCATTCAATGCAGAGGGTTCTACTTATCTTTACTACCGATTCTCTTAATGCACGTGCTTTGTGCGAGATCGGCGCACGCGTATTCGCTTCGCTTGTGCACGCGCCGAACACGTGCTCCATGCATGCGCAGTAACTTTTTTTTGAAACAAATCTCAAAAAAAGCATTTTGTGCATGCACGGAGCACGCATTCGGCAAAAAAACGTAAGTACGGGCGCGCGGGTGGGCCCAGCTCCCGCCTGCGGAGAACCAGTTTGGTGACATCACAGCGTCACTGCTATAGGATCGCGCGAACCGGGCCAAACCGGGAGCAACCCACCACTGATTCAATGTCAGAACAGCTTTTGTCTTGTTCTACCTATAGGTTCATAAATATTCAGAGTTCTCATTATTCAGCTCCAAAGACATTTATCAAATATATGATGCAAAACTTTGGGGCGTGCCAATCAAAATGCAACAAATGAAGGAGCCAACTTTCAAGGTTCTGTGGGATATTTTTTTAGTTGATCCACATACATGCATATTCTAATTGTGTTTGTAATGGTTCCACTAAATTCCAGGAACTAAAAAATAGAGAAAAGTACATGAATCAATATACCATCTATTCAGGCCAACCAGCCCTGCTATTAGCTAAATATGTATATGCAAGACTGTGTTATCCAATCCTTTTTAGATTGGAATAAATATTTTTTATTGTCAAGCCATAGTTTCTTTTTTTTCCTTTTCCCAGATCACATGCAGCATGAACCACTGAAATCATTGTCCAGTTTCTTAGTGTCTTGCTGGCTGAAGAAGCATTTTTCTGCAATGCAATTAGGTGATGGGATCATTTGTAAAAAGCAGCAGTCTTAATTAAGGGCTTTGCCATGTAATCATTAAAAAACAATGTATTGAACTATCATTTTATGAAATATTTCATCTTCCTAATCATCTGCCCTCCCGCCTTCTTCTCCCAGACAAGAGCACACAATTCCCCTGGGTAGCTGATGCATAGTATTGCTCTGGACTGGACTGATCATTAAACAGGGCTGTCAAGAAGTCTATCTGATGGGTGCAGAAGTAGCTGGTAGAAATCACAAGGCACTCATGCAGTGTTCATTCATCTCGCTTACTTTCGCAGCACTCCTGTTCCATTTATCTGTCCAAGGCCTGGGATGTTAATGGTAGGGCTGGTGGCTCTCCGTTTACTCTCTTCCCACCCGCTCAGTGGCTTGCTGGTTTTTCTTTCCCCCCCCCTTTTTTTCCCTCCCACCCTTTTGCATGGCTGATGGATATGCAGAGTATGTGGGATGAAGCGAGCGCTACTGTCACCAAACTGATGGTATTCAGTGACTCCTCTAGCTCCTGGCTAGTCTGTACTGCAGGAGCCTGACACCCTGACCACTGAGGCATAAAAAACAGAGAATTGGAAGCCTCAGCCTGTCAGGCAATAGAGCATCCCCCAGAGAGGCCTGGAAATTCTCTCTCTCTCTCTTTCTCTCTGTGTGTGTGTGTGTGTTTAGAGGTGGAAGAGATAGTGGGAAGAAGATCAGCTTCTTTCTACTGATACTTGCACAGGAGTGCTGATTATTCTTGGAAACACAACACCTTTCTCCTTAGAGGCAAGGAAATAACATACAGTTGAAGCAGGGAAATAGCATCGCTGGCTGCAAGAGCATGGAGGAAGACTTACCTGAGCAAGGGAAATGAAGTTAATGAGATTTCTTCTTCTACACTATATGATTGTAGAGCAATTGTTCCAGGATTCTCCTCCTGAGTCCATGGATGATCACAGAACATAGATGAAAATGGCAATTCCCAATATTCATGGATTCAATTAATATAAACATTTGGGAATTCAGTACTTGGGTGACCAACAGCACATAAAAAACCCCAACATAAATCAAATCAGCAACAATAAACAAGAATAAACTCCCCAAATCCACAACATCTATATTTACATGAGCATCATTAGCAATATGCAAAAGAATAGTTAAAACTCATAATATCTTATGGCTGAAACTATTAACTTTCTGATCTCTATGCCTGGAGATACACAACCAGGTCTTTATAGCATTATAACTTTCCTATACGTTGACAGGATTGGTATAAGTTGCAACGTGAGAGTATGATGTTCTAGGGGCAAGTGTTGCAAGAGAAAAGGGTCTTTTCTTTCTGGGTCCCACTAGAATGTGACCGTTTGTAGTCATTGGGACCCATAGCATGCCTCTACTATTGGACCATGTGAGACCATGTGAGACATACTATTGGACCATGTGAGACAAGCAAAGTTATTTGTACTAAAGGATTTTGGATATAAATGTTTGGTTGTGTCAAAAAGTATGTTTTCAATAATATGAATATGTGATATCCAATCTCACCACATAAGGAGATGGTATGGTAGCAAAATAGATGTATGTATCACAGTCTTTAGTTCTCAATCTTTAGTATCTTATGCGCTGCTGATCACTGGAAAAAAATCTGGTTTACAACATGATATAAACAAGATCCTACTTTTTCCAAGAAGGGCATTGAAATGTTTACAGACATTTTGTTACATTAATTTTGATTTAATGTTAGTGTTTCAATGATGACTGGACAATGTATATACTGATTGAGAAGGCCTGGTCTACAAATACAGATGCTCCAGGATGTAGTAAATTGATGGGGATAGGTCTTATTGCCTCTGTGAGTTTTCGTATGTTTCAATATTATAGCATCTGTATGGTATGGTGTTATTGGAACTGTTATTAAAAAAAACCCCAACTAATTGAAATAATATTAATTTATTTAATTTTAATTAATTAATTAATTAATTAATTAATTAATTTTAATTCCATTTATACCCCGCCCTTCTCCGGAGACTCAGGGCGGCTTACAACTTTTTTGAGCACAACTTAA
>JANHFM010005645.1:0-12638 GCA_032468115.1 Grayia smithii | reverse complement strand
TTTTCCAAAAGTTTTCATCCCTTTGTTATTATCCACTATAATATAATATATAAATTTAATACAAATTAATTTTTATCGTGTATACTTCTTTTTCTATCAACACATTTACCCCTTTCAATATAAATAATTTATGTCATATTCTTAATCTAATACAAACTTATTTTTTCTTGAACTTCATTTTTACTTTATCCTCCGCCTTTTAATCTCTTTTTATTCTAAATCACATAAAAAATTTCTTATCTTTACTTCTTTTATGTATTTTTTACAGTCAACACAGTCAAACTCAATACCCGCAGGCCTGATCTGATCTGATCTGATCGTGGGGTGCTTAGATCTGGCCCGTGGGGCCGCCCTTGAAACAGTGAAGGACCAGCCTTCTCCAGCGAAAACGGAGCTGGAGAGGCCGTCCCAGCCAAAAATGGAGCTCGTGAGGGCTGCACCTGTTTTTGCTGGCAGAGCGTGGGGTCTATCACAGGCACCTCTGACACAAGTGATGTCAAGCTGGCCAAGTCCACCCTGGCCACGCCCAACCCGCCCCCCCCCCAAAGTCAAACACAACCCTTATGCTTCCCTCAATGAAATCGAATTTGACAACTCTGCTTTAGACAAACCAGCACTATCCATGAAGGAATAGATTTGGGTTGGAGGTGGGACTTTCTAGATTCATGGCAGCTGCGGAAACAGATGGGCCTTTGCCCAGCTTCAGAAGCAACTCTACCTCATGCAGGAGGGTTTCGTTACAGTAACACTTGTTCTTATTAATATCTAGTTGCAATACAGCAATGTGCTTTACAGAGGCAGTCTTAAAGTCTACTCAGAAACTGCAACCAGTTCAAAATACAGTGACCTCTGTACTTATTGGTTTCTCTTTTTTTGGAAGCACAATACACTGATTTTGTGGGCTCCACACTGGTTGCTAAATTATTTCTGGCTAACAGTTTAAGGACAATGGCATTGGCCTTGACACCTCTTTTCCTGCAAACTTATTGAGTCTTTTGTAACATCACTACTTGATTTCACGAAACTGTAGATGTTTTCATTGTTCTGTTGTATGATGCTTATGCCACTGAGAGTTGTCAGATTGCAGCAGAGCATATGGTTAACCATAAATAAAACAAATGAATAAAATACAGATTTTCAACGATGATATAAACATTATTGTTTTCTTTTTCTGTCTTCTTATTTGTTTGCCAGTTTTTATACCACACCATTTCCAAGCTGCAGAGAGTGGGAGTTATCGATGTATTTTACACTTTTCTTCTCTGCTGTTGCTTCTTGCTATTGCAAAACTGCAGATGGATAGGAAAAAAAGATAAAAACACCTCAATGCAACTTATTTATGCATGCATGCACAATTGCCCCCCTACGTATGATGCTAACTTCTTCATCATGAGGATTTCGATTAGCTACACAAGACAATACAAAATAAATAACTACTGTACAATATATTCAACCTTAATGTTTACATAGCATTAACTCAGACACCAAAAGGGTACTGGGGCCAAAATATTACAACCTAGTTCTAATTTTTTTGTTTGGAAATAAACTTCATTTATTTCAAGGGCAAGTTTCAAAAACATCTTCACTGTGCCTCCAGAACTGCCTCTGGGCAACAAATAATCAAGGGAATGTAGCTGTGGTCTTCTTTGCCCTTATATTGTCAGCTTTTAAAGACCTTCCAACCCAATTTTTATGGGGTACTGCTCTACATTTGATAGGAAAATATCCTTGTCTAAGAAGAATTGACTATATCCATGATGGTGAACCTATGGCACCTCTCTGTGGGCATGTGCACCATCGCCAGCTGTACTTCCAGGTTCTGTCGTGTGCATGCGTGCTGGCCAGCTGCTCTCTTCTGGATTCTGTTGCACGCATGTGTGAAGACTGGCTGGCCAGTGCGCATGCGTGTGATGGAACCCGGAAGTGCAGCTGGCCGCCATGCATAGCACACCGGCCAGCTGCTCTCTTCCGGGTTTTGGTGCTGTAGTGCACGTGCACGCTCCTGTTTTGGCACTTGGTGCCAAAAAGGTTAAACATCACTGGACTATATTATTGGCAAAAGGAAATGGAAGAACTCGGTCACAACAGCAAAGTTTTGGCGATCTGATTGTACATAAGATCCCAAAGTGCTCTTGTGCAAGGTCCAAGTCAAACTAAATCAAGCCAATCAATTTCCAAAACATGATCTTGAAAGTATATCTATACTTTTCAGGACAATATCTTTATTTATAAGACACTGAACTACATAACAGCCCTGATGGCACAGTGGTTAAATGCAAAATTGTGGGATAACTCTGCCCACAGCCAGGAGTTTGATCCTGACAGAGTTCAAGATTGACTCAGTTTTTCATTCTTCCAAGGTTGGTAAAATGAGGACCCAGATTGTTGGGGGTAATATGTGAATAATCCTTCCTCATTGTAAACTGCCTAGAGAGTGCTGCAAAGAGTTATGGGGTGGTATATAAGTCTAAATGTTATTGCTGTTGCAATAAGACTTTTTGGGAAAAAAATGGTGAACTGAAGATACCTCACAATTTGCAGATCCATGACAGAATGAAGAGCTGGTAAGTAGAATTTGAGATCACCTACAAGTAGTCCAGACAGGAAGGTGGGAAATGTGAATGGAGAAAACACTAGCAAGAGTGGGACAAAAGGATTCATAGTGACATACATATGTAAATTATGGAGAAACATTGTCACATTTAGAGATGTGAATACTATATTCCCAAACCATGCCATTTTATCAGATTTGAGGAATTGTGATTATGACGTGTGGGGAATAGCCAAGAGAGTTAGGTTGAGTACTTCTAATTTCTAAAAATGGAACAATATGTTTTAGCATCTTTCTTTAGCATAAATTTAATAATATCTACAAGAATACACAAAGTTGAGGTAATGTGGTTATCTTCTACTGTGCTAAAGAGAGTTGAAGTTGGTCCCTTTCTCCTGCCTTTTCTCTCTTTACACCATATTTTCTCTTTTTTCATTTCCCTCCTCCTGCACCCAGTTTTCTATTACTATTTAAAATTTCTCTGTGTATTTTATATTTTGATAAACCAATAAATACATTATAAACTAAAGAATACACAAATCTGTATGTGTAATTTGATATATTATTAAACATATATATGATACTGTACATTTGGATGATTTATTTATTTGTTGGTATGTTTTTCTTTTTGTTTGTTGATTTGTTTTATCTTTCATTTATTGCAATAATATAATAATTACATTATCAGTTGGTTGGCTCTATATTACCACTTTTTAAACAATGGCTTTTTAAAGTATTTTCTGTATAGTTTTCTTTAAAAAAATTGTTGCATGCACATGCTTAATATGGCGTAAAAGGATTCATGAGTTGTGAAAATTCAGTGGGTGTGAGACTCGTTTATCAGTCAATTTGCAGGTTTGTGAGGATGAACAATTATTTGCATGGAGATTCTCTGCCTGCTTTAGACTCACAAAAGAGACATATCATATGTTTCAGCAAAGAGCGGAAAGAAATAAACAAATAAATAAATGTTTGCTGCCTCAAGTTACTTACAAAATAATAAAGGCAGGATAAAAATCTAATAATAAATTCAAAAAATGAAAAAAAAGCCAGCAGCCTAACACCTTGAGTGTAACTACAACCTAACCATATGATGGTTGGGTGCTCATATATGGATGAATTAGGTAGGATAATCTATCTGCATGATTTTATCATATTTGTTTCTTATTAATACTACCAAAGTAGTGGGGGGCACATTTATGCCAAATATTTGTACCATGTTTTCCCAAAAATAAGACCCTGTCTTATATTTTTTCGAACCCTGAAATAAGCTCTTGGCCTTATTTTCAAGGAGGTCTTATTATTTTGGGACATGTGGAGCAAGACGGGGCTCCTCTTGCCGTCTTACCTGATTTCCAGCTCTATCTCCCTAACCCTAACTAGAGGAAATGGCGGGGATAGCCTCCGCATGCTGTTAAATATTTTTGGGGACGACTTATTTTTGGGGAGGGCTTATTTTCAGGGGGGAAAAATTATTTTAGTGCATGTGCTTAAAAGGGCTTATTATTGGGATTATCCGGGGTAGTCTTATTTTCAGGGAAACAGGGTACTATCCATCAGATATCTAAACAAGCCATTAAATAAATAAACAATAAGCAATAACAAAAACAAAAACAACCACAGGTATGGACCACAGGAACTCTGCTAACAATTCTGAAAGTAGATTTCAAGTTTTAGAGGATACCAACTGCTGCTACAAAATCCTCCCCAGCCATTGGTTGAAGATGAGAAGGATAAGGACAAGAGGAGGAGGGGGATATGGAGGAGGAGGAGGAAGTGCACAAGTTAAGCATCA
This sequence comes from Grayia smithii, assembly GCA_032468115.1. Lineage (NCBI taxonomy): Eukaryota > Metazoa > Chordata > Lepidosauria > Squamata > Grayiidae > Grayia > Grayia smithii. The sequence goes on along the minus strand of JANHFM010005645.1, from coordinate 8,292 downwards.
CAGGAGAAGATAAGAATGGAACATTTCCTTGTCTTAGATTCCATCTAGAATCTAGATTTGGAGGAAGAATTTCAAGAGGCACCACAAGGAATTTAGCTCACTTCATATACATACAATAGATTGCATCTGCTGGCTAGGATAATGGGACAATTCTGCCTTTTCTTGCCTCTTGGAAATTCAAGCTCCCCCCCCCCCCCAACAGCAAGGAATGAAAGCGATCTCTGGATCTGCCACTTTCTGCCTGCTCTGGACAATGGCTAGCAGCTTCCAGCCTCATTCTGGGTCAAGGCAAACTAATTTTGATATAGGGGGCCATACACAGGTGGCAAACCGCTTACCATAGAAATAATGTGAATATTAAGTTAATCAAAGAGCTCACACTGGAAGGAAATTAAGGGGACAGGACTTTTTTTTCCCCCCCTTTTAGAAAAAAAAGCTCTTGTAACAAGCAATCCATGTCACTTTTTTCCCCTCCTGCGTACTCCTGCTCTGTCCCATTTGTCTAGCAGTAATCTACATTTCAAATGATTACATGGGAAGCTGAAGTGGTAGTGACAAGGATAAACGAAGCTTGTTAAACTAATAGCTGCACTAATGCCCAAATATGTGAACTTCCCAGAGTCAGGCAGCATCCGAGGCTGCCGGAGCTGTCAACCGGGCTCCCCCTGGACTCGTCCCGCTAGCGGCTGCCACATGATGAATGGCCCTGTCGAGTAAATTCATCCGGGGCCCAATTAAACAGGCAGAAATGAACTAGAGCCGTCAACCAGGGAGAGAGAGAAAAAGTGAGCAAGAGAGAGAGAGAGAGAAAGAAAGAATAAGCCAAAGAGAAAAAGAGGAAGAAAAAGGCAATAAAAAAAAAAAAAACCCGAAGGGGAGGGCGGAATATTCTCCACAAAGTCAAGGATCCACCAAGGCAGTGAAGTCATTCTGTCAGAAAATGGCCATTTAATGCTTTGCCGAGCTCACGACAGATATGTCATCGCAAGAAGCTTTAGTGGCGTCCCAGGGTATTTCATTTATTAATTATCAGCTTCAAGAGGGGTACTGGAGATCGTGGTGCTCACATCCGCCGCCCCCCACCCCCCGCTCTCCCTCTTAAGCACTGTCAGCTCCCAGCCTTCCTCCTGTCAGAGTCGGCGTAGGGCAGCTGCAAAGGAGCACCGAAGTTTGGCCTACTGCAAAAAATAAATAAAATAAATAAATAAATAAAAATTGGGGTGGAGGAAATAAAATACTGGAACGCTGTTCCCGGCTTGTGTGTTCCTTACAGTACTCCACCATCCTCATGAAATCCCTGCAAGAAATTTTACTGGTTTTATTACTGACATTTTCTATGGTTCCTTCAGAGGCACAGCCACACCCTCTTATAATTCACGAACTGAAATCATCATACATCTTACATTGTATTATTAATGCAACTCTTGAGAAGTCTATATTGGCCAAGAAAATCTTCACAGGAGCTATGCCTGAATTTATCAAGCTCCTTTCAGATTCCTTCAGAGGTTTTGCTTGGAGGAACCCCTAACTTCTCTTCAGATTTTCATTCTAAGCCAGGGGTGGGGAACTATGGCCCTTTTATGACTTGTGGACTTCAACTCCCAGAATTCCTGAGCCAGCCATGGTTCCATACCTCTGTTCTAAGCTGTGCCATTTTACACAACTTTGCCTTAACTTCTTACGTAGAATTTGCTTATTAAAATCAGAGTTTGTAGCCTAGTCCTTTTCTGCGAAAATGGAGGTGAAATACAGATGACCTAGCAAAAAGTTGCTTCTTTTCACAGGATGCCCTTAAATATTTGCTACCACATCAGGCATTTAAAATGTCCTGTTCAGCCGTGAAGTTAATTTACCAATCTTCTGCATACAATGGGAAAGTTAAGGAAGCAGGACAGTGACACAATTCTCCCCGGTACTTGGCAGAATATTATAGAAAACTATCTAATCAAATTGTTCTGTGTAAAGAGTGAGAAGTTAGTAACTATACTATATATTTCCCTCTGCTATTTTCAAAGCTTTTGCAATCAGAGAGGGATAGAAAATGTATTGTTGAGGGAGAAAAAAAAATCTCAGGCTATAAAGATCATACAATTTAAATAAAAACAGAAAGGGAACAGATTTACAAACATTCTCTGTGGAATTTATGTGCAATAGAGAGAAGGAATACTAGTATTTTTGAAAGCCCAAATAGTGTGTCAGAGACTTGCAACTGCAATAAAATATGGATCAAAATAGGATGCCAAAAAGTATTTTATTTTTCTTCTCTGTAAATTTTAAGTGCCAAAACTTCTCCAGATTTGCATTGAAGATTGGATATCTATTTCAAAATTCTAATATTTCAACATTTGATGTAATACTTTTTTGAGAGTTGATGTTACAGCTTCACATTATGAAATACCACACCAATCTGGACAAATATGAACATAATTTCTTGGAAGTATGGGACATTGGCATAAAATACTAGTAAATAAATGATATGTCATTTAACTACAGAAGAAACTTACTTGGAAGAATTACCATAGTATCTGGAATGAAATTGGAGTTCTCGTATTTGCTTATTCAGAGTTTCATTCAGTAGTCATTCAGAAAATAGAATACATACTGCACTTTGTGAGACAATGCCTTATTCTAGTTATCTGTTTCAATCTGATTGGACTACATTTGGACTACAGTGTGTTGTACTACATTTCCCATCATTCCTGAAGAGACTTTCGGGAATCGCATTGCAACACATCTGTAGGGCATCAGGTTGGCTAAAGGTAATTCTGCACTGCAGCTACTTGTTCCCATGATATTCCCAGCTGTTTCTTAAACCAGAAATTCAGGAATTCCAGTCTGGAGTACAGTGGGTTTGCAGCAGGGCCAGGCTGGTTTTGATTTGAAATCCATGTTCCTCTGCTTCTCGCCTTTCACATCTGTGTAGGGAAGACAAATCTCATTGGCTGGTTCCTTTGGGGATTGGTCTAACAATGCTTGCCTTTTTCTTTTAAGGATTCCTCACTTAATCATTCTCCCTTTACTTTGTTTTCCCAGATGTTTGAACACATGGATGCCTTCACACTCCCCCTTCCTACATTATCTCCTAGATACTTAAACAGACATTTTCTTTATTTTTTTCCTCCTTTATAGTACTATCATTACTTTGATGCGACAATAATCAAAGCATTAGGGAACAGACTGTTCGCAGGTTCCTACATTCCTCTTTAAGTCCATGAAAATTTTGTAGTAAGAAAGAACTGATGGCTCAGCATCATTAAAACAAAATAGTAATGTTCCTGCCTTCCGATTTAAAAAATGTTTTTAGAAAATAATAAAGGGAACAGAGGATAAGGGAGTACAGCAAGAGGAAGATGCTTCACACAGTCAGGTCAAAAACCAAAAGGGTGCCCACAGGGAGATATAAGGATTGAATGGAGCATGAGCTTCTAGGGATCAGGCTAGCTCACTGATTTCATGGGTCACTGTTGAATCAATCACCAGATTATAAAAACACAACAACTGGCAACTATCTGGCAACCAGGTGAGACTGTCCCCATCTTCGTAACTTTCCAGAGATCCTCCCCACATCTTCCAGGTTATTGCTGCTTTTATTATGAATTGTTTTTAATATTTACTTTTTTTTATGGTTGTTTATGCCCCCCCGAATTATGTTGTGAGATGAACAAAGGAAGGAAGGAAGGAAGGAAGGAAGGAAGGAAGGAAGGAAGGAAGGAAGGAAGGAAGGAAGGAAACCAACCCAAGATGAAATGGATGTACAGAATAATGACCAGATGCTGGAGAGACAGGGCAAGGCATTACAACCAATTGGAGTTGAAGCTGCCACTACCGCATTTTCCCGAAAATAAGATCCTGTCTTATATTTTTTTGAACCCTGAAATAAGCGCTTGGCCTTATTTTTGGGGAGGTCTTATTATTTTGGGGCACATGGAACAAGACAGGGCTCCTCTTGCTGTCTTACCTGATTTCCAGCTCTGTCTCCCTAACCCTAACCAGAGGAAATGGCGGGGACTGACTGTGCACGCAGTTAAATATTTTTGGGGAGGGCTTATTTTTGGGGAGGGCTTATTTTCAGGGAAATATGGTAGAATGGAACAAATTTCTGGAAATCATAAGCTTGAAGGACTTAAGACAGTTCTGATGAAAAAAAAAAGTTGTTTTGAACTGAAACTGGAAAACTTAAGCTTAGAAGAAGGAGGATAATGTCCTCCATTGCTGGGTTCAGGAAGCAGTAAGCATGGCCTATTCTGGCCATGGACCAAGCAGAAGCTACAGATTTGCCCTAAAATAGCTAAAAGCAGACTCTGAGGCTTTAGGTCATATCCTTCAAAATAAATCTTAGAGTTTCTTCCCATCTATGACACCTATTTCAAATGCAACTAGGAGAGAATATAGATTTTTATAGTATAGGTTAGCTAGGATGTTTGAAGGACAGAAGAAAATTGGAGAACTATTTACGGTATTACATTTCCATCCTGCTTTTTCTGTATGGAGTTCTCCCGATTGTTATCCTTTCAAGAAAGCTGGCACCCTAAGTAAGTTAAGCAGTCTGTGATGGGTCCAAAATCTACACTAAATATAATGATACTGTATGTTTTTGTACTTCGGGCTCTCTTATTTATATTTATTTATCAGTCAGATTTATATAGCTGCCCATCTCACCATAGGCAACTCTGGATGGCAAGCAAGAATCAGTAAGAGCAATAAATAGAAAACAAAACAAAACAAAACAAAACAAAAACAGTGTATTAATAAATATCACCAAAGCAAAAACAGAAGCCATAAGAGACGGGGATAAAAATTGTCACCTCAAACAATGGAGCCATCCAAGCAGGTCCCTGGTCATGTTGGTTGGGGATTTCTGGGAATTGAAGTCTATACACCTTAAAGTTGCCAAGCTTGAAAAGCACAACCTTACAACAGCGGTCCCCAAGCTTTCTGGCTTTGCGGACTGGAGGGAGGGGAGGCGGGATGATTCTATGTGAGCAGCAGGTGTGCGCCCAGTTCATTTGTGTGAGCGGCGGGCACACACAAATGGACCTTCACGTGTAAGTGTGCTCCCCAGCTGCTTCTGCGGCCTGGTTCCAAACAGGCCATGGCCTGGTAGTGGGATGTTGTCCAGGGATTGGAGTCTCCTGCCTTAGAAGGACTCTAGCTTTCCATTATAAATATATTAGAAATTCGTTTCCAACCCAGCATTTACCCTCAACTACCTCCCAGGCAAGGGGAAGTTTTTAAACAAAGTATCCTAGATATCAGTCGTCAAACTGACCTGGAGTTATTGGCAAAAAATAGATCTTTAATTTGGTTGGCTAAGAACAAAACTATTTTTCAATTTGAAAAATACCTCTCAATGAGTTTGACCCAATTCTTAAGAAGAGTCTATTCTGGAGCTGCATTTGAGTTATTGGATTCCATGAATAAATATAGGTGCTTCCGTCACCTGCTATATCATGAGGGGTCATGCGGAGGTGGTGCCCCAGCCATTGGAGGTATTCTCAAGTTTTGTTTGATTGTCAGTTATAAGCCCCTCCTAGGCTTAAATACTTAATATCCCTACTTAAAAGAACAGCCCACAGCAGAGGTGGGTTTCAGCAGGTTCTGACCAGTTCTGGAGAACCGGTAGTAAAAATTCTGACTGGCCCTGCCCCCATCTATTCTCTGCCTCCCAAGTCCCAGCTGATCGGGAGGAAATGGGGGTTTTGCAGTAACCTTCCCCTGGAGTAGGGATGGAATGGAGATTTTACAGCATCCTTCCTCTGCCATACCTAGCAAGCCATGCCATGCCCACCAAGCTACGCCCAGCTGTGTCTGAATCGCAATTGTCCTATTTCCTTCTGAGTTCTAAGGTGTACATTGTGAGCAAAACTGCAGCGTTTTATAGTTAAGGCAGTTGAACCCATTACATCCCAAACAGATTGGGATACCCTCTAAAGGTGATATATTTATCTGAATGTTGATTCTATGTAATTTACCACATAAGTATTTTATTATTGTATTTTCTTTTATCCATGTAATCTTGGAATTCAATTTATTTATCTCTGTCTGTCTGGATTGAGGTTGATTGTGATTTCTGGAAGCACAGAAGAAAAAAAAAGAACATTTGAAGGTAGGAGTATGGGTGCCTGAGATCTCTACTTATTATTTAAGACAGGAGCTGTTATAGGAAGTCCAAGTCTGCAGAAACATGCCTGACTAATATCTGAATAGTCAGCAGTGTTGCAATGAGAAACTCTTTCCACTTGCATCTAACCAGAGTGTAGAAATCTTTTTTCTTTCTGCGATGTTTCTATGACCTGCTTCCATAAGATCCACAGCTCACTAGTGAGGCAGGCTTAAGTCATCATTAGTTGCACCAACAATTAAAATCATGCTTTCCCCCTTACCGAGGGCAGCCTCAAGGTATATAAAGTCTGGAAGGCTATTTGTCACCCATAACCTTGGAAAGAAGTCAGGGGACTTTAGTGGCCTGAAGCGAAGGCGAAAGAGGGTTTAGCATTGGAAAGAACTGATTTCATGCCGGTTTAGTTTCCTGCCAACTCAAAGATGGGTGGAAAGCAGTTCAACTCAGCAGTGGGGAAAGATTCTAAAATCTTTAGCAATTATGGCTTAATAATTTTGTATATGACTCCTTGCCTTTCTCTTTGACGGGTCCAAAATAAAACAGGCAAAAGAAAAGAAATTAAAGAACTTTACAGCACATATGTAATTGACACATAGCTTTTGGGCGCACGTAGATTAGAATGGCTTTAGTCCTGAGCTTTGTATGCTTTTCATTCAGGGAGCATAAAGACCTAGCTGCAGTCCCTGTTATGACAAACTGGCCTCTTTGTAAAATGAATAAAAGGCATAAGTTCAATCGGGAATGCATTTTTGCTTTTTTCATTCCGCCCTGCCTCCCCTCATCACATTCTCTTTGAATGCTGGCCAAAGGTTTTTCTTCCTCTGTTTTCCTTCCACAGCTCCTCTTCCTTTTCCACCATTGGTCTTTGTTCCAGAGTGACAGCAAACCTATTCTGGAAGTGAAATTTACCAATACTTTCTCAGCAGGAGATGTATGGCAGCTCACAGAGGGTTGGGTTGTTTTTTTTTTGCTGCTGGCCCCAGAGAGATCAGAATCCCCAAAGACTCTTTCTCTCTCTCTCTTTTCTCCCCTCTCTCTCTTTCTCTCTTTTTCTCTCTCTCTGCTCCGATTTCCTGGTTGGCCACCCATCCCTAAGCTCCTACTGACCCCCAGAGCTGGCTAGCACACCGCATGTCATGTTGTCAACCTCACCCTGTCAGTGGTAGTCTATCAGTGGGCAACAATGCAAGTGACATTCAGCATCACTCCCTCTCATCAGCCCGGCTTGCGTTCCTAGTAAATATATAACCCCTTGGATGGTTTGCATTCTGCCTTCTCCCCCCCCCCCACTCCATCCCTTTCCCTTTTGGGGGGTAGGAAGAAGGAAGGAACAGTATAGATATCCTGAAGTGTATTCTCTACTTGTGTTTGCTTTGTTTTAGGTGACACTATGCAAAATACTCCCACGTTTAGCCCTTTTGTTATTCCGAAACCATTCTCCTTTTTTGATTAGAAGCCAACAAAGTCTTGGTTGCATGCCGCACCAATAGGCTGCCATTGTACCTTTAAAATAAAATCAAGAAAAATGTATTTGCTTGCACAAACATATCTAGCCAATTCAGGCAGCGTCAGGCTGGCAGCTAGCGGTGCGTGCATTCCCCTTGTTTACACTCTTCTGCTTCAAAAGGGTTTCCTGTTAGAAAACTGGAAGCCTGTGTATGAGCAGAGTACAGTTTCTTTCCTTGTAGGCGCAGTATGAATCTTGTGGTAATGGTGTTGTTTTCCCTCCCACCCCCATCGAAATACAGCGCTGAAAGAAGGAACATTTTCACAGATGAGATGTAAAACAGGTCTGAGGTTTTTCCTCACACCATTGATGTGATCTTTGCTATTACCAAAGGGAACATGGAAGATAGGCAATTTTTTTTTGACACAAATGAATATTCTGGACAATGCAGGCGGTGCAAATCAGATAAATGTGGTAAAAATGAATGTTAAAGATGGATATATTTAGTGAGAGGCATTCCTGCATTAATGCTTCTAGGGTATTTTAAGCAAGTGGTCAAGATATCAAGGAATTCTCTATAGAAAAGGAAGAACTCCTAGATTATATTTACCTAAATTTTGACTTTCCTAAGATGATGGATGTTATGCCCTGAAAAGGCATAATACTCCAAACTTCAAAATAATTGGTTATAATTTCGGAGGGAAAATTATGCCCTCCTATTGGT
>JANHFM010005644.1:64662-77130 GCA_032468115.1 Grayia smithii | reverse complement strand
CTCTTTATTTTAACTGGAAAAGTTGGGGGTCGTCTTATACGCCCAGTCGTCTTATACGCCGGAATATACGGTACTCATAATCAGGTATCCACTAATGGGCTTGCCAGACTTCCACACATTGAATTATTGCAACTCTGGTATATAGAGGCTAGGTGAATAATATTTTTAAAACCTATCAGGAATTGCAGAACAAAAAAGAGAGAGGCAAATGATAAATCTCCAACCAAGAGATCTAATAAATGGACCTCAGATCAGGACAAGTCTTCAATAATGCAGTTTTAGGGTAAACGTTAGCAGTTTTTATTTGTCATCAAATAAGGATAAAAATGAAGGATCTGCTTCATTTTAGGCATTTTCTATTTTAATTCTACAACTTAAACCGTGTATTAAAAGGCAGGATACATGAACATACTGAGCTCATTTCAACCTCAAGCAGAAGAAACAGAAGACTGAAAAGACTTACTGCATGCTCTGGGAAACCAGCAACTCAAGAAATTTTCCAAAATATTACCAGCCTATTACTCTTAAAAGGGAGAGAAAAGAAAACACAAGTGACCAGAGGGATGTAGCATAGCTCATTTTATTGTTTAAACAGTTTTGCATAGGAAATATATCTGCTTCCAGTAATTGACTGCAGTATGAGCAGCTGCTAGCAGTATAGGCTGGATATAACAGTAAATCACATTAACTCAAGCTTGATTTACACCAGTTTAAAACTTGTGGCAGCTGAGCTTTGTAACCTAATGAAAAGTACTCCAAAGAACATGTCTGTCCTGCAAATCAGCAAGAGTTCTTCTCCCCAGAACCTCTTCTTACAAACCTTCTGGCCCCCCAAAAGAGCCTGGTGGCCAGAGGTCCCAATTTTGTAAAAGTGAAAACTGCAGAGTATATATGCATCCTATGGGTAAATTTATCATTACACCAAAATTCTGCATGCGTTTAAAAACAAAGCCAACGGAAGTACATCTAACATATTGGGGACCTCTGGCTCTGGGGAGAAATGGAGAAGGGTAGACCATGCCAGAAGTTTTAAAATGGATCAACCCTGGTGTGTAGCTAGCAAGCAATAACTGACTACTTGTCACCTACAGTTGCACTAAATGTATCTAAAGAAACACACAGCCCTACAAAAAATTGTTCTTAGAGAATTATCGTTGAGATTGTGGTGCTTCTTCCCAGTTCACTAAAGTCCTATATGATATAAGCACAAATTAACAGCTTGATGAAGACATAATCTAACGTAGCTTTTGAGAAGTCTAAGCCTGGGAAGGTGTCACCCCTCACATTCTACAAGGTTGTAGTTTTCTATTTTTAATTTTTTTTTGAAGTAAATGTTATCTGAAACATATTTACAACTGAACTCAACAGAGACTGTGAAACTGAACAGGCACTGGTCATTTTTTTTTTTAAATTTCTCTCACTTTTTTTTCTTTTTGGTAAACTTTTTTTTTTGCTGGTTTTTTTTTTGTCTCTTTCTCTCTCTCATTTTGCATCAACTTCTCACAAGTCCATGCAACTTCAATGCCCTCTATGAAGAATGCATAATAAGCCATACTTCTTTTTTTATTTTTAAAAAAGTCCTTCTGCATATAGATACACATTTTGCCACATCAGTCCCTGTAGCACAGTTTTCAAAACCATTCTGTCAAAAATACAGTAATACAAAGACTGGATTCAGTGGCACTGGCTCTCGCTGCCGTCCCTCGGTTTTTGCTTGCTGCGTTTGTTTCAGCTCTTCCTGGAAAGATTTTGAGCACTAAACGCAACGGAGGCCTGAATGAGCGCAGGGGGTGGCCAGTGCCACTGAAGCCCCTTTCACAAAGTCAACATACATTTTAATTGCAACACACAGATAATCCTAAGGAGTAATAACTAGTGAACCCTTTTATTATATATATAAAAAAAACTACTTACAACCATTGAGGAAAAAAAATTGCAACAAAAATGTATAAATTGACCGTCTCCTGCTTTGTCCCCTTTGCTATTAACAAATGTGACCAATAGAGCTGTGGCATGGAAACAGTACAAGAGTTGTCATGGCAATAGGTTTGGCTGATGCAAGGGTCATTGTGCTGGGTCAAAGGGCAAACCCAGTGGTCCGTGTTATCCTCTGACTGTGGGGCTCCAACACACCCACAACGTTTTGAGGAGATAGAAAAAACAGGGGAACTCTCAGAAAGTGCAAATATGAAGGAGGCAGGTTTCAGCTCCTTCCGCATGGAGTAGGACATTCAATTTTGAGCTTTCTCTGTTCAACATGATTTGCCTGCATTGTTTTTCATTTAGCATCTCTTATAGAAACCCAATAAAAAAATAAAAGCCTAGGAAGCATGCAGCTGGCAAATGTTAACAAAAGACCTTGGCAGGAACATGTAAACTAGAATCAATGTCATGCTGGAGGCATTACTGCCAGCACGGGTGTAGAGATTTTTTTCTTTCTCAGGGTGAATACTGTACATCAAATGTGGGATGCAGCCTTCACAATCTCACATAGTATACAAAATTTAGAATGACTTAGATACAGGACACGCACTGTTGACAAAGCTCAGTATATCCTTGTGCAATCTCATTCAGTAAGTCCTTACGAAGCTCCTAATTGCAAATCCAAATTTTTGCTCCCTGAGGACACTGCTATATGAGACATTAAGTACTGTTATCATTTTTCTTTCACTGAAATTCTCTCCTGGATGCTCTGTGAACCTGCTCTTAAATACCATCATGTAACAATCACAACATTTTTGCTAAAGGCCATATATACTAATAAAAAAAGACAGTGGTGCTTCCAACATTCTGAAATGCTCCAAAACCCAACTTTCCAATACTAAATACAACAAAATAACCTTCATAAAATATAACTTTTCTCCATTTACAATTTCTTTTAAAAGGATCAGTAACCTATGCTTTTCAAGCATAGTGAAATATCTCGTAACATGGACAGATTTTTTTTTGTTTGTTTTAATACATAAATTAAGAAACTGGAGAGTTTTAACCCAAGTCCAGTTTCCAAACAAGGAAGATTCTTGTTTACGTTAGAAGTGGAAATGACATACATTTCCGTTATAATTGCTAAAAATTAGCTTTACAAACGAGGGTGCTTTAAAAAAAATCTTAACAAAACTATACAGTGTACAAATTACTGTCTACACGCTAGGTGGGTTCATTAAGAAGATCCTCTGTTCTTCTCTTCATTGCAGCTTCACAGGTTCATTCACATATTATAAATGGAGCTGCCCACCTGAACACACAACTATATTGCTATATTTAATATTTTGCCATGTCTATGTACAGTCTCCTTCACTGCCTTTTTTTCCTTAGTCAAGCCTCAACTTTTCATGTCATTCTAGGGGGAAAAACACTTCAGTGACACTGCCAAGAAGCAAAGGCTGCAAAGCAATTGAAAAAGGCAGAACAGTGCACATAGAACGGGGTGACTTGATTTTGTCAGAATATACTTCCTGATCAAGGAGGGGGTTTAGATTAGATTTAGAGTGTGTTAACACTTCGTTCTGCACTGGAATTCTCAGCTTTGAGAGAAGTGTAGAAGATATGGATATGATGGATCTTTCGATTAGAAAGAGAGGCAGAAAAACCCACAGAGAGCATTATCCTGAAAATTTTGTCAGAATTATGGCCCAAATGACCAAGTAATTCAATGTCAAGAAAGTGGAGCTAAAATAGCAAGGTAGCCTTTCATAAATATTTTTCTTTGATGAAAAAAAATACATCCATTTGATGGATGTATTCGTTAGTTCAGGATTATTATAAAATTGAGTTGCAACTGTTCTCAAATTCTGCTTGTCTGTTATACTATTGCACTTTAAAAACTGAATTCAACTTGGTTTCAGTTTTCCCAATGAAATAAATTATTTTCGGATTAAGTGGCTGCTGCACTCCAGCCATTTTTAATGAAACTCTCCCTCATTAAGGGATAAACTGAAAGAACAGCGCATCATTTTGTGGCCCACCAATTCTCAGTGTTTGTACATTTCAGTTCTTCCTAACAGCCATATATTTAGTGAATTAATTCACTTACAAAGGGGCTCAGAAAAAGAGCCAACATAAACCGTAGTTGGTTTCATTCTTACTTTAGCTATAAATACAAACCTTACCAACAATCCTACAGCTTTAAAACTGCCCTTAAGACTTTACAGAAGCAACTTTCTCAAAAAGGCATTTATTGGTGCAGGTCAAATCTGAAAGGGAATCGGATTCTTTTTCAGCACTGATAATTCTCAGCATTATTTTAAAGAAGGCTGCAACTAGTAAAATACCAATTAAATTCAGTGGCAATACAGGTGGAAATTGATTGACATATTGCTCCTAGCACCAAAGGTCATGGTCAAAACAGGAGGTCAGGATTATTTTTATTAATTTTATGGCAACCCTCAGCACTGCTTATTTCTAGTTGAGAGAAGCTTTTTGAAATACTGCTCTTTTGAGAGAAAAAAAGTGAAAGTTCACATGAATTTAGACAGAATATCTCGAAGTAGTTCCTCTGGCTCTAATGGTAATATTTTGGGTTACTCTTCTTTGAAATAATTTTATTTTACTTTTTATATTGCTACACTTATTTGAAGGGAAATTGTACTCTCTTGTAATTTTCACCTATTTTGCTGCTTGAAAAGGGCAGATTAGAAACAGTTTAAAATGTTTCTTTATAAGGTTATAAAAGTATATGAACTGCCTATCAGTTTATGTTTGCTGAAACTAAAGGCAAATAAAAATTGTGTTAGTAAACACAGAGACTGAATATTAGGTTGGATTTTAGTTTGTATTTCAGTACAGACTCCAAGGACAAAATACCTACACCCATGCAAGTTATGAATACTAACATTAGATTTGTATCATTTGTAACATTCATTTCTATCCTGGAGACAATATGGGATGTTGGTTGATTTTTCTTTCACTGCTGGTGCAAAATACAACTGATGGGCATTCTCTCAATTAGATTCCAGACAAATACACCATGTCTGCATAACGTGTTATTTTTAAAAAAATAGATTGTAAGGCTAAATCATTTTCATTTTTACCTAATCTAAGCTTTACAACTAGTTATGTAGAAAAGAGCTGGTCTTTTTAAGAACATAAAAATAAAACTGACTACTCTTGCATTCTTATCAGTACTAGAAATATAGTGTGGAAATTAACAATTTCATAGTGGTAGTTTTGTGCAAGGGGGCTGTGTGATCCCATAGAATCACCCTTTATGCAGAGAAGAAAACCTTTATAATTAAGCCATCAGAGCTGTTAGTTTTCTATATAACTAATTTTAGTATCTAACCAAGTTGTCCACAAACACATTGTATGTGTGCATTTTTGTGCTTGGTGATTTGTACTGAAATATAGGAGCACAGATCTATATGGGAGAAAGGTTATAGAATGGATCTCCCATTCAGCAAAACAATCCACTGACTGATTAGTCATTGACTGATCGAGCCCTTCATTCCTACCTGACTTCTGACAATAAAAATCAGTGATGCTGTGGAATGCTGAAAAGGAAATCAGAATCTCATTTCTTGTAAAAGGACAAAGGAGAAGGTATCATGGAATTCCACTGGAAATGCTTCCATTCACAGAAAACAAATACTGAATCCAATTCAATACTTAGTTTACAATTAGTATCCTTAGAAGATGTTTTGTTCATAGCATGTACTGTTTTGGTATGCTATATGATTTTTAAATCTAAAACGAGGCTTTTATATGATGGATGTATAGCTTGCAAAATTTTGCAGGGCTTTTGATCTCTGTGGGTCTTGAGTTGTTGTTTTTTTTAAGTAGATATTTTTTTCTCAAATCAGGTCTGCCTCCAATAAAATCCATTATTATTTATTTTTCATTATTACTATGCCTGTTTTCAAACCAGAAATGATTTCAGCTTGCACCCCAGGTGGAAAGTTTAAAAGAAAACACCTTTTTAGGGTTTTTTGTTTGTTTTGTTTTTAAATCACAGTAAGAAGAAGAGTTGCTTTGTAGCCTTCACCCAGCCAATGGTGCTCTGCTTCACAGCTACACTATCAAGTGTTAAATATCCTCCCCACCCACCCCAGAATATATAGATATATGTTCGTAGTTTTTTAAAAAATCCCCTGTCCATCTCTTAGTACACAAAAAGGACCTCATCACACTGCAAAAATAGCAGTACCCACTTTGGTCAATTAAAACAAACAAACAAACGAACAAAAAAGCATACATTAATCTTTTGTCTTTTAAATCTGTGTACTTACCTATAATAACCAATACAGCTAAAAGCACTACCTACATAGGCAAAACTTGGTATTGCATAAGTCGTATAAATTTGAATCCCCTCCCCCCAATATTAATTGGAAGATGAAAAAACATGAAAGATTAATAGAAAAAACACCAAAATACTGAAAATATTGCTGGTCGATTACAATTTTTAAGCGGCAACTATACACAGCCATGATATGCTTTATAAATGTGAGATAAAGTTATAACTGCTTAAAAAATCCATGATGTCACTTTTGTTGTTGTTGTTTTCCCATCTGGAGTACAAAATATTTTGTCATAAAAATGGTACAGATTTAAAATGATAATAAATGCAGCAAAACAAGTGTAGTGATGTCACTTTTTAGATTTCAAGGCAAGGCACGTTATGTGGACATTATAACTTCGTGCAAATTAGGATTACTGGATAGAGTAGTTTTAATTATTCTTTTATAGAGACGTAGAGGCAAAATGTATCCGCCCATGCACAATATTGTGTATATGAGAAATCTGTCAAACAAGGCTAATTTCTGAGAGCACCATGCAAGTTTTCAGCACCCTGTCATTAGGCTTTTTAAAGAGTGCATTTTTAAAAAATATATTTCAGATCCCTTTCCCACAACCCAACAACCTATCATTCCCATTTGTAAACCAGAAGCTATGCCCCTGTGACATGGATTTACCTCTCTCAGTCTCTGTCATGATGGTTCTAGAGAACCTTTTCCATTGTTATGGGTTCTTGATCCAACCAGTAACTTTAAATAAATAAGATACCTCAAAGGAGGCAGAAGCTAAATCAACGTTAAGTGCTGTGTTTCAATTAATTTCCTTTTCTCAAGTAAATGATTTGTCTTGATTTAGTTAATGCCTTTTAATGACCCCTCCCTTTCAAAAGTGGGGGGAAAATACATTTGTTCGAAATACTTTTGAAACTTATCTTGTCTTTTAATCCCCTCGATTTAGAGTCCAAGGGCTAAAGGACTTATAACAATTATCCCCTTTAGATACAGGTTTTAAATTGCACTTGCCTCTAATGTTTTCATTAGCATGGGGAATTATTTTAGTGTCTTTCTCAGGTTTTTAAAACTGTCATTTGAGAAGATAACACTTTCATTTACGCAAAGTAAGGCATTGATTTTATAGAATGCCTGCTTATTTAAATGACTTCCTGAAAAATTTAAACTGGATAACACACTAAGAAAAGACTGGGTTAAGGACCTAAGTTAAATAAATTGGGGTTGACAACTAAAAGCTGAATTTGTTTCTTTTTCTTTGAAAAATCTTTTAGAAACCAGACTACTGAGGAAAAAAATGGCTTCTGGCCTTCCTTCTCCTGCAGTTCTGTGGATGCCTCCTAGCCTTTGTTTTGAGAGCTAACTAGGAATAGTGATCCCATGCGTATTGCGTAAACAACAAGAATACTAAACCAATAAACTAGCTTATCATGCAAATATTAAGGCATCTAGAAAGTCAGTTAAAATATATTGTCAGAGACAGAACATCTATTTCCCAGTGGATTTCATAGAACAAAGGCTACTCAGGAGGAGCATCTTTCCACGCATCAGTGAAATATCATCGATCCTCTCCCCCAATCCCGCTTTTTGTTGTTGCTGTTGTTTTGCCATTACAGTTTCAATCTTAAGGGAATTAATGATTGTAAGTGCTGCAATTGCTGGTTTATGTTTCTTCTTTCTTCAGTTTCTTCTTTGCTTTTTGTCCCATCTTCCTTTCTTTTATAGTATTTGTTCAGTTTCAATCTCCCTCAGTTGCTTGTTTCTGCTTGAAGAAAAGGCTCTCCAATTATGTTCAAACCATAATTTTGGACATTTGTGGGCAGAATTGATGTCCTGTTTGATACTTGAAAGGGAACCAAGCTAGCCCAGGTACCAGGACTGTTAAAGGGAAAGAAAAAAGAAAGCAGAAAAAATATTTAAAATGTTGAAGTAGCAACACCTTTTAATGAACATCTGAAAGCCACCTGACTTTGAACAATAATTCTAACAGCACATTTTAACTTCAAAGTGCAAATAGAATATTACACAGTGACTGATTGCTCTATCAATTTAATCCTAAAACTAGCTGTGGCAAATGAGTAAGCGCTTAGTAAAGGCTGCTTTCTGCCATTTAACACAGCCCTTGATGCTTGCAGAGTGGAATATTGTTCCTATCAGCACAAACTTCTCTTAATAACAGCATTCACATTTAATATGCAGGTATAGAGAAACAGTGCTTTTTATTACTTTTTTTCCTTTATGTGGGGAGACTATTCAATGAAAATGAATTATAGTCAGCAATAGGATTCTTTTGCAACATAACTTGACAACTTTAACATTTGCCTAAGTATTTCAAACTGCCCCCATACTGTAATTGTGTTAAAAAGGACCACACAAAGTATTTATCAGTGTTATTTATGAATCTTTGGAGAATGGTACAACTCTTGTTGTATGCAACTATTGTTATGCAAATCCACAAGATTTTTACAAGTCTCTGGCTAGCTGTCTATTGAT
The DNA here is from genome assembly GCA_032468115.1 of Grayia smithii. NCBI lineage: Eukaryota > Metazoa > Chordata > Lepidosauria > Squamata > Grayiidae > Grayia > Grayia smithii. The sequence goes on along the minus strand of JANHFM010005644.1, from coordinate 68,398 downwards.
TAGATTAAAAATTACACCACATTGGTTTTTGTATTATAACTAGATTTACACACTTATAGAGAAAATAAAAATTGTTTTAAAATGTAAAGTAGTACTATAGTTCCTGAGATAGATTTGTGACAAATGTAATGTAAGGCGGACTTAAAATATTTCTGTTCTATAAGTCTTATAGAAACCAGACAACACCATTCAGTCCAGTGGTGGGTTGCTCCCGGTTTGGTCCGGTTCGTGCGAATAGGTAGAGGTGACGCTGTGATGTCACCGAACCGGTTCTCCATGTCCCGGACCTGGGCCCACCCACGCGCCCAAACTTACTTTTTTTCCCCAAAACCCGCAAAAATAGCGTTTTGTGCATGCACAGAGTGCTTTTTAAAGAATTTTTCTGAAAACGGAGTTTCTGCGCATGCACGGTGGCGCACTTTAGGCGCGTGCACATGCAAAGTGAGCGCGCAAGCACAAATCGCGCACACGAAGAGAACCAGTAGTAAAGGTAGGTAGAACCCACCCCTGATTCAGTCCTATTTTCAGAATTAATGCCCAATAAGAACACTATACAGACCAACTCAACAGAGCATGCTCTGATATTTTTTTTTCAGGTCAAATAAACCTTTTAATTTTTTTAAACTGCTATTATAATAACAAATTTTTAACAATTTTGTGAAAACATATAATAAGATGTTATGTTAAGTAACTGCAAGAATATTATCTATGAAGTTAATAAGGAAAATTATTGACATACTATTGTTTAACTTGCAGACTCTTTTCAGTCACTGATAAATGATGCTAGCCGAAGTCATATCTGAGCCAATGCCTGAGACTTATTTCCTATATGTCAGACTTCAGTACGATATATGCCTTAAGAAGAGATGCAGCACACATAGGTGCCTAGATCAAAATTAGGCCTTTTATAAAACTTCAATGTTATAATTAATATATATTGTAGCTGCTATTATTTTGTATTTTTAATTCTAATAGATCTTGAAATTTGTCCATCATCTTTATCTTTTTAATTTAGTTATGTATAGTTTACCTATTTGCCCATTATGTTAATGCATGGCATTAGGCAAAGCAAAAGAAAAGAAAAGAGAAAAAAGAATAAAGCAAAATAAATTGAGGATAGAATAGAAAAGTATTTACTGTATTTTTCAGAGTATAAGACGCACCTTTTTCCCCCAAAAAAGAGGGTGAAAATCTGGGTGTGTCTTATACTTCAAATGTAGCCTCCAGAATGTAGCCTCAAATGGAGATTTCAGAGGCTGAAAAGAGGCTTTTTTTCTGAAGCTCTCTTTCGGAGGCTTTCAGAGGCAGAAAAAAAAAGCAAGGCACAGAGCTCACAACCAACGAACCTGTTGGTAAAATTCACCTCTGGGAGCAGCTGATTGGGGGTGTTCCGGGAGGCAGATCCATCCCCAATCAGCTTTTTTCTTATTTTCCTCCCCAAAAACTAAGGTGCATCTTATACTCCGAAAAATACGGGTAGTTTATATGAACAACATTCACTATTATTTTCCATAACTTTCTATCCTTGCAAGCCTACATACATCACATCCATACACTGATTTATACACTGCCTTTTATTCTTTTAACTTCTGTTCTATGTCTGAGGACATCATAAAATTCAACCAATTATAATTTACAAGAGTTTTCCCCTTCCTCTCCGTCCATTAATTTTTCTTTCATCTTGTTAAGGAATTCTGTGAATACATGTCTCTTCACTCAGTCTTTGGCAAAGGAGAGTGAGATCCCAGCTTCATTCAATCTGGTCTATCACACTTGCCTTCTTTTTTTCTTTATAGCTTATGTTTTATTGATTTTATAGCAAATTCTCTGATTGTCACTTGTTGAGAGTCAAGTGGTGTACATGTTTTAAAGCACCAATAACAATCACCAATGAAGCACTACCCTGACATAGCTGTAGGTTTACTTGGTCTGAAAAAGATAACAGCTGTGTCAGGGGTTTGACCACACTGGACAGGTCTCATCAGACAAGTCAGACAAAAAAAGTGTCTCCCGTAAATAATATGGTACAATGTAACTTATAGAAACCTATAGAAGACTGGTCATTGCCTGGATCAACACGGACTGTGTACTAGATTTTGGAGGTCTTGCACATCTGGTGACAAGTGGACTACAGGATTCAGGGCACTGCTTGAGCAATTAGAGCAAACAGCTCCTGTACTACTAGAAGAAAACCTGCATTATTTGTTCAAAACATACAAAGACTTGATAAATCAAATCCAATGAGAAAAGGAGATCTGAAAAGAATGTACCCATTCTGGAAAGAGTAACATTAAGAATCGGAAGTAACAGAACAGAGGATAGCTGATTAATGTACTGTAGATCTGTCAGGAGCAGAGAAACCCAGTGTCGTTACTGAGCCATTCTCATTCCCATAGAAATCCTCTACTCTACTTTCTCCTCAGAAAGAATGAAGTCCTCTATCCGAAAAAAGCAGAACTGAAACAAATCTGAGCATATGGAATACACAAAAATGACAGAATAAAGTTGCCTGCTTTGAAGCTTGTGACAAAAATACCCCTAATAGTAGCACAAGTATTAAAAGATGTGAATACTGAAATATTGAATATAAGCACCAGCTCACTGCAAGAAATACACCTACTGATGTACACAACACAGCCACAGTTATAACTGGAGGCCTTGAATGCAAAATCAACAAGCAAGAAAAAAAGCCAAATAACCCATTCTTAATTTGGAGGATCAGATTGTAAAATAAGATGAATAAAAATAAGCACACTAAGATCAGATGCAATCAAATTAGAACAGAGGAAAGAAAACAACTCGAAGAACAAGCAAATCAAAGAATACCTCTTCATAAAATATCCCCTGGAGATAAGGAACATCAAAAAGCACTGAAAATAATAAAGCAGAAAATAACAGCCATAGCCAAGAAAATCATTGATACTTGAATTGCACACTACAGATACAATTTCAGTCAATCAGAAATGTTTGTACCAATCAATCAATGGAAAGACTGCAATGAAACAGCCAACACTGGACAAAGAACAATATAGTTCTGGGCACAACTATCTGACAATCAAATAAGAATGCAGCTTGGATAAAAGAATTAGAAAAGGGGGGGGGGAGTTGAAATGAAAAAAAACTTATAATAACATCAGAATTGGTGGAGAAAAGGAAGATCAAGAATTGGTTAGCGCCAGGTGAAGATGAACTACATGGTTTTGGGTTGAAACAATTGAGTGATCTGCATCCATTCATTGCCAAGCAGTTTAACAATATACTGCAAGGCGCTGAAATTGAATATTTTTTAACATCTGGCAAAACCTACCTGATAATGAAAGATCTAACCAAAGGGGCAGCCCCAGGCAACTTCAGGCCAATTTCCTGCTAATCAACAACTTTCAAACTGCTAACTGATGTGAAGCCGATACAGCCCAAAAGCATCTAGTTGAAATACAAGTTTTCTATCAGAGCAGAAAGGAAACCATCCAAATGGGATCAGCTTCTACTTGTCAAGATGATTTTAGAAAAGTGTTACAGGTAGGAAGAACAACTTGAACATAGCTTGAATTAATTCTAACAAATAACAATAACTGAGTTGGAAGGGACCTTGGAGGGCCAACCCCCTGCTTAGGCAGGAAACCCTACACCATTTCAGACAAATGGTTATCCAATATCTACTTAAAAACTTCCAGTGTTGGAGCATTCACAACTTCTGGAGGCAAGTTGTTCCACTGCTTAATTGTTCTAACTGTCA
>JANHFM010005644.1:44122-64562 GCA_032468115.1 Grayia smithii | reverse complement strand
GTATCATCAGCGTACTGATGATACCTCACCCCAAACCCACGAATGATCTCACCCAGCGGTTTCATGTAGATGTTGAATAACAGGGGGAGAGAACCGATCCCTGAGGCACCCCACATAAGAGGGGCCTAGGGGTCAACCTCTTCCCCCCTGACCACACAAACTGCGAGCAACCCGAGAGGTAGGAGGAGAACCACTGCAAAACAGTGCCTCCCACTCCCAACCCCCAGAGCCGCTGCAGCATGATACCATTTACCAAATATTTTTCCCATACTTACCAGATTAACTCAACATACTTTTGTTGAGTCTTTTTGTTCTGTTTTAAACAGTTATAACATCTTTATGTCTACTTTTTATTCATTCCATTCAGTTGAGAAATTATGTCTTATATTTTCCTAAAGATTTGTCTTCCTAAGTGTGAATGTCCCATCATCCTTCTACACTATCTTCAAACATAACAATCAAATTATTGTATGTTTACATCACTTTTATCATCAATAGGCATGAATAGATTTATGCTTAAATTGTGTAGCTGAAACAAAAAAATTCAACTAAACTCATACTCATAAATCATCATTCTCATTCAATTTGGGATTTCCAAAGGGCCCAATCCCACTCATTCATTTATGTTATTAATTTTATAACTATATAACTCATCTATCATTTAGTTTCATTTCACATCATACCATACTTTTTACCATGTTCTTTTCTTTTATTCCAAGTTGTCTGGTTAACAATTTTTTTTTAACTAAGAGAGAGAGATTAAGCTACCAGTTTTGGTTGTACCAATGTCACATGCAGCATTTCCAAAGCAAAACTGTAAGTGTAAAGGAAGCCAAGTTCAATCTCTAACTAAACAGTTGCTTTGCAAGATAAAATACTGTTCCCCACATCCCAGCAACCAATATTACAAAATGACACTTTCTGGATGCATTTTATTGTGTCAGAAAATGATCATGGCTTACTTTAGATATTCTGGACATTTAAGAGGGTGCTGAGGAAACTATTCCAAAGATCAAGAATGGAATGTGATATTATTATAGACAGAAATGGCAGTATGTCTTGAATATATAATAACTAGACCCAAGTGACAAACATCCTGTTCTTGGGATCAATTGTTCATATGCATAATTAATATACTCAGTGTCAAATTTCATGATTATTTCAGAGCTTATCTGTTCCTCCTGCTGCCACATCTGTTGGTTCCTCATCCTGTATACAGGATATACCAGCAGAACTTATTTTTAACTTTAATTTCTTAACAAATCAGAAAGTGAGTCAGCATCTCTTGTTCTCGCCCCTCCTTCCACTCCTGAAATCCTCACCCCTAAGTTCCTACTTAAGCATTTCAATGGCAAACTTCCACAGAAGAGGGTTTTTTTGGTTTTTTTTTTTTTAAAGCAATCAAATATGTATACTAAGTTGAACAGGCTTCATCTACCTTTTCCTTCTTCCTTACCCTGTCCTGAAACTGCTTTAAAAGGGCCCCATATGCTGCATTTCTTTTAGTGAAACACAATATTGTCACCATGTCCTCTTTTGGCCTTGGTGATTGAAAAAGTAGGAAGGGGGGGAAATGGGCCAGGTATTCCTGACACATTGTTTTAAAATACAGTACCGGAGAAATCAGCCAAAAAGCTTATTTTTGCATCATATCAATATTTTTCCTAACAAAATTTTAATTTGGTTCAGCCCAATTCTTTCAGATGTTATTTCTTAAAAGATAAAACCATACAGGCATTGATTATTTTTCTCCTAAACTCCTTCACAAGAAATGCTTAGCAAATCATGATACAACTTTGCAGGCACTGATGTAGCCAATCATTACTATATATTTATTTTATTTTGTAAATGTTAAGAGAAACATTTCCTGGAAAACTGTGCCCTTATTTATAGTTGAACAGATTATACAGACTAAAATTGAATATATACATTTTGTGATCCACAAGGGGTTAACAGTCCACTTCACAGCTGAGAGCACTTTCAAAACATGCTCTTTCTTTCCTAAAAGCACCACCAAAATCATCTGACAGGAAACATAAGATTAAGTTTATCCTACCTAAGAGAACAAAAGGGTGCTCAGAACAAACAACTAGTTTACTCTATTGGAATTTCTGGTTTCACAAAATATAGTTGAAGAAATTGTTTTCTTTCTTTTCCTTTGTGGATTCCCCACTGCCACCCCATGTTGGTCATATTGTAGTTTTGCTGCTTTTTCCATAAATGTTAATTTAAAGTGCCAAACATAATCATGTGGAAAATGGACATTATTGATTCCTATGGTCTATTGTTTTCCCATTCTCAGTCCCTGAAGTTCAAGTTCAATCTGGAATTACATCATGTCTGGTTTCTCCTGGTTACCAGACGGCTTGAGACGTGACCACAGCTACAGAAAAAACAAACAGCCTTCTTCACGCTTCGGCTTCCCTATCGATTCAAACGAACTTTTTTTCCTTCCTCTCAAGTATGCTTCAAGTATAGAGCATGGTTAATTTAGAGATTAAGTTCCAAATTAGATTATCTAATGGCATCTTAATGGATTGCTGACCCATTTCCTGTGGGATGGCAGCAGGCAAGTCTGGCTGGAATACAATTAATTTCTTAGGAAGTGTTCAGAAGATGTTTGCTTAAATGGAAAGGAAACATAATTCTCTGCACATCGTTCTTTATTAGAGACCTGGGTGAAACTATAACTGAGATAGTGACAAACTGATACAAGCCAGAAATCCTTCCCAGCTACCTCCTGTACTCCAATGATTTTATCAGTCAGTATTTTCATTCCACGGTTCTTACTTATAAAAACTGAGTCTGCAATTTTAGTCCACACAAATTTATGCTATATTAGGTAATTTATTTGAAAGAAACAAAACAAGAAGAATTACGTTACTGCTACTGATTTTATTCTTTTAAAGTTTACATTTAAATTAGAAGCTTTAATCTGCAAGGCTGTTCTGACATTAAAATAAAGTTCCCAGTCTTCTTTTTCCCATACAGTAATTTCATTTTACTTGCTTAACAGCAACAAAACAGCTCTTCAGAGTGGAAGGGAAGCAAGGAAAGCTGCTCCAAAAAATTACATATTTTGACACCTCCCCGCTTTGGATAGAGTAGAAAAGAATTTCAGTGTTCTGAGCCCAAAGAAGAAGCTAACAGTTGTTTTGTACTTCTCTGCCAAGATGGCAAACTGAAAGCAGGAAATGTTAACTTAGGATCTGGGAACAGCAAAATTAAACTTAAATTGGCATTCCGGATAATCCTTTATAAAACAGAATTAAATGCATCTGCTTTTTAATACACAAATTAATAATACCTTATTGCCCTAATGCTACATTTTTGAAAAGTCTGGCTGAAAACTTTGAAAGTTCACAACCACTAATAGTCCATAGCCTTACTCAGCACTAACTGATCTCTTTGGATCAGCTATATCTACCAATAAGGGCTAATATTGCATGTTGTATGTTGCATAAGCATATATATTGCATAAGCATAAGCATATATATTTCTAAATATATAGTTCAATGTAATACCAAATGCGGTTTCCTGAATAGAAGCCATGATAACATCACATACATCATGACATCACATAAATGAAACAAATTATGTCATGACACAAATCAAGAGAGGAAGAGGGAGAGAGAGGGAGAGGGAGAGGGAGAGGGAGAGAGAGAGAGAGAGAGAGGAAGAGGGAGAGAGGGGGGGAGAGAGAGAAAAAGAGAGAAACAGACAGAGACTTGATTTTCTTAAACTAAGTTCCAATTCAAATTACCTCAGACATAGACCATATAAGACATTCCTAAAATTATATATATATTCATGCTGGTTGAATTTATATTAGAACAAATATCCAGGAACTGTATTGGTCTTTCTTGCTTAATTAAATTTTATTTAAATCATTCTAAAAGGAATTACAACTTATTTCTAAATGTATTTGGGCAATGCTTACTATGTTTAGAGTATTTTCCCTATAAAGGCTAATTAGGAGCCGATTATAAAAAATTGTAGACGTTATTTAAACAAAAGGAAAATAGGGGTTTATAAGTAAACAATTAATATTCAGTGGATGTTTGTGGTAAGAATGCTAGCGGCAAAAAAGGAACATCTCAGGAAACAATATGGGCACTATTCAAAAATGTATTTGCACAATGGCATTATGTTGTGAATAAAAAGTAAATTACCATCAGTTTGTCTGGCCTAGCCCAAAATAATCTCTTTTCTCTAAGGTTACATAGGCAAAACCACTCAGTAAAATTTGAATCAAGGTCTACTGTTCATTCACAATAAGACAAGGGACTCATAACGTGGGATTCTGAATGTCTCTTTTGAAGAGTAGCTTGGGTTTTCTCCTGTCCGAAACTGTACAACAGTTCTGAAAATACCATTAAGAATGCCCTTTCAAAACTGCACTCCCAAAACATAGCTACTAGCTACTAGTAGCTACTAGCTTTATCAAAAATGACATGACATCTTCAAATCCAATGCCTAACTTCCTTGTAGAATAAATTAACTAAATTCTGAGTTGGAAAAATGATCACACTTCTGTTGACTCCTGCCTTTTATCCATCTAGACTGGCAGTATGACGGATTTGAATCCAACATGTTCCTAGTTCTATTAATAGTTCATGTATAGTCATAATACATTTTAATACATTTGATTTACATTCTTTTTCATGCAGGTATTTACAAAATCAGTTACAATAAATTGAAGAACCAGAATTTACAGAATGTGGAATATTTAACCAAGATTCCCCTCCTAAACTATGTTTTGGGGGGATTAAAGATTAACTATGACAGTGATGATGAAAATGTACATAATTCTCAACCGAACATAACACACAAAGTATATAAATTAGAAATATGTTAATTTTTTGGAGAGAACAAATGGACATTTAAGGCAGTCCAAAGGGTAGCTATAAAATATGTTTCCTTAAAGAAGCTTTCTGAACAAAACTAAACATGAGACAAATATTTCAAGAAAATATATTGGTTGAAATGAACCTATAGAGATCATTTTCTATTTACAATTGTACGGTAAGCCAAACAATCCAGTCTATTCAGATTTATCAGTTCTTAAACAAAATAACTGGCAATAATAACCAATTATATACAGGTAGTCTTCAAATTACAACCATTTGTTTAGTGACTGTTCAATGATACAAGAGCATTCAAAAAAAGTTATTTCTGACCATTTTTCACACTTACAACCATTGCAGTATCCCTACATTCATGTGATCAAAATTTGGACCCTTGGCAACTGGTATGTATTTATGATGGTTGCAATGTCCAGAGTCATGTGATAACTTTTTGTGATCTTCTGATAGGAAAGTCAATGAGGAAGCCAGTTTCACTTAACCATGTTACTAACTTAAAAACTGCAGCAATTCACTTAACAACAAGAAAGGTGGCAAGAAAGGTTGTAAAATGGGGCCGAACTTACCTAACAAATTTTGGCCTCAATTGTGGTCCTAAGTTTGAAGACTATCTGTATTCAATTTAGAAATTGAATCTATTCAATTTCATTAAAATTAAAGTTAAAATACAAGTGACAATTTTCAGAACTATAACAGGGAATTAGGAGGAAGGACTTCATACTTTTACTTTGCAGCTCTTACTATAAAATGACAAGGAAAATTGGCTTGAATATGTGTGTGCATCTACGTGCGGTTGTGTGTGTGCACATTGAAGAGAGTGAACGTGCCTAAGATTCCACTTGCCAATCACTCTTTTCATTCCATTCCACTACAACTCCTGAAACTCTCCAAGGATTTATTCTTGTATTTGGGGAATTATCTGGAATGATATTTCGAAGAAAAGGGAAAGAAATAGAAAATAATACTTTTTCATGACATTATCAAATTGAATCAGGAGCAATTCTGTAAAGATTCAAAATTACTTAATTTCATATATCACCTAGCATGTTAAGCTTTTCCCTTCAGAATCTATTTGAAAGTAGCAGTTTCAGTTTACTTACTCAGAAAGTAATTTTTTGAAAGGGAAGACGACCTAAGTGTAGTTAAGTGTAAGACAGTTACCTCACAGAACATTTCTAAATTCACAAATTCTATCCATGTGATTTTTCAAATAGTTCCTTTGGATATTATCCCTTTGCATTACCTAATATCAGACACCCATTCTTCTCATGTATTTTATTCCTAAAACCACTTCTTAATATAATATAAGCATAATATAAATTTACAAACTTCAAAGTGTCTATCCATTTTTGCTATATTGCTTTCTTCACACAATTTTATACTTGACGGTGTATCACTATTTGGCATCCTAACTCTAATGTTCATTTGACCTAAACATGTAATTCAAAAGATGTTAGATACTTTACAGTTAACATTTTATCCTGGAGGTCAACTTATACAGATAATGAAGAACCCAAGATAGTTTAGGTGCGGAAATAATTAAAATTTTACCTTTGCCAAGTAATTCCCAATGTATCCTCATTGGCACTGGGGTATAAATGCCTGCCGTTTTGATTCATGGTCCAGTCACATATCCTCAGCTGTCAATTGAAACCTAGCAGTCAGATATGGATCGAGCAGTACTACAGTTTTTAGTATTTAAATGAATGCATGCAAACTAGCATTTTATATGGTACAAACCTTACTTCCCCAAGTAGTAGTAGTTGGGGGGGGGGGGAACAGTTTTAAAAAATAAATTTTAAATTATTATAGTGCAAAATAAAATTGTACACATTTACAAAATGCTATATGAATATGCTTTTCTATTAATCAAAGCATAAAAGAACAACTGGAATTTAGCAATTAATTATATTATAAACTTAGCTGGAAACAAAGTAAATATTAATGTTCAATTTTAAAAGAAAGAAAATAAAAAGCACTTAAAATTATTCAAACTCCAGGAAAAAAAAAAGAGGAAAAAATCAGTATCTTTGAAAGCATGCATTTGGTGATATACAGATGACATGCAACTTATAGGAAAGGATCCAAAATTACACAAAGGTCTTATATTACTGTTCAAGAAGGAAAGAGGCATTTGTAATAGAGGTTGATTAATTTAGGGTTACTCAATACAGCGTCTCTTAACATGCACTGGTAAAATAACCTAGTTCTTAATTCAAGATAATAGCATTTAAAAGATTTTAAATACAAGAAAAAATGCATTACATGTAAGCTGAAATAAATGTTTCCCAGATCACCAAATCATCAGAATACCTCTTTTTAAAAAATCTACCCATGTAACTCTATTCAGCCACTGTCTAGATGTTAGCATTTTTCTTAAAAAACTAGTGATTATATTTATATTTATATATAAAATAAGCTTTATCTAAACTTTTAAGAAAAGAGATTTTAATCTCTATAGAATAACTAACATATATCATGCATCAAAAAGCCCCTTGAATTTAATTCAATAATGTAACTATGATTAATTGTATATAAATGCAATTTCTTTCCCTCTCCATAATATTTAAGTGGCTCTAAAAGATCAATGTTTTAGTTTAAGCAGCGACTTTCATAGCAATTCAATTTATTGCACTCTTTTCCTGAAAAAATATATGCGCTGAGCAGAAGACTATACTCTTGTCCTGACCAAGTGTGAAGAGTCAGCAACATTTCTTGGTTTCGTCTTGCTAAGTCTTCAGAAATGGAAACACAGATTTTTAATAACTGTTTTCTTAGCTATCATCTGAAGAACACAGCAAGAGACGCAGATAATTATTTATTAATTTATTTAAATGTTTCTATATCTTCTGCTGTTAAATGAAATCTCCAAGTGGCTAGGAACTAAATAGACATAGAATCATGCAGACAATTTTTTTTTTGAAGTATAGTAACAATGGCAGAAATTATGCAAAGAAAATGGGGTATTTTTAGAGTAAGTCCTATTGCTGACAGATACACTGGCTGCATTTTTATACCACTTTCCATAACTAAGTTTTTTTTTTTAAAAAAGTCTAAAGGTTTAATTCATGATTTAAGATATGTGCAGGCAGTTAATTTGAGTGAATGGGTAGGAAATCCCTCTTGCAAATTTGTCAAATCTAACTTCTGCTATATGTTTTCCATTTATATTAATCACCCTTTCTCCTTTTTTGGGAAATGAAATACTTAATTTTTTTATACAATAGATTTTAATTTTGTTTATAATCATAGTGTTTAATTTTTATAAACACTGTATTGTAGAATTTATCGCCTTGAATGTCCTGCAGGCAAAAAGGCAAGGCAGAAATTGAACAAATAAGCAAGCAAGCAAACAAACACCGAATGACAGAAAGAGGCATGAATGGAGTGTGCAAACTATAGTTTGTTAATTGTAATCCAGCATGAGAGCTAAGTTACAAACAAGCTTACAATAGTTGCTCTCCTGCTGAGGGATAGTACAGCTAGAACCGGAATATTGAGGAGCTTGTATCAGCTGAGCAGACTGAAACCATGTTTCCTGATGTTTTGAGTTCTAAAAAGTTGTTTGAACAAATATTTTGGCAAGGTTGTTCTTTAAGAATCTTCAAAAGTATTTCATAAAAACAGCAATATATTGCTAATAGTAGAATTTGACTTTTTGGCATTTGCAGAAGACAATAAGACCTGATTTAACACTTACTGTACACACCAGTGGTGGGTTTCAAAACCTTTTACTACCGGTTCTGTGGGTGTGGCTTGGTGGGCGTGACAGGGTAAGGATACTGTAAAATTTCCATTCCCTCCCCAATCCAGAGGAAGGTTACTGCAAAATCCCCATTCCTCCCGATCATCTGGGACTCGGGAGACAGAGAATAGATAGGGGCAGGGCCAGTCAGAGGTGGTATTTAGTGGTTCGCCGAAGTACTCAAAATTTCTGCTATCGGTTCTCCAGAACTGGTCAGAACCTGCTGAAACCCACCTCTGGTACACACAAAACATATTTAAATGTTTAAATGTCATTTGCAAACCCTCCCATATGAACTGTAGCATAGTTTAGAAATTAAAATTTTACTAAACAGATATACACAAACATCAAGCAATATGCTGCCTGCATAGTACAACAAATAGTCATACTACATTATTGATGCTGTCAGCTTTAAAATGATGATGGAGGACCAATTTTTAATCAGTTGTAGGAGATCAATAGTGGTAGAACTTTAGGCCATTTCAGCACCTCACAGCTAATACTGCTGCCCACAAATTTCTATGTGTCATTACACTCACTACCTTACTTCTTTATATGATAATCCAGTACATATTTCTACGCCTTAGGATACAAATTAACATGAAATCTACCTAAATTAACAGTTTATTTTTGCAACTGAATATGGATTCTCGGATAAGGCCTACTTTATATACCTGACTCTTCTGCTCTGTTAATATCTGTGATGTTATCAGCCAAAAAGCAAAATAACAGATCTCAAATAAATTCATGCACAAAACAAAAATGGTGTGCTTCCATTTTCCCCCCTCTTTTATATTACATGTCTTCATTCTCAATCATCTAGTCATGGTTGTCCCCCAAGGTGCTTTTCCAAAAAAGAATTAGACTGTCTTGGTTTTTTCCCTTGAAAATATTTTGCTTCTGTTCTTGAGCGAAATGTTTCAAGGAAAAAAACCCAAGAAAAGTCCAGTTGCCTTTTGGAAAAGCACCTTGGGCACATACGTGTCCTCATGTTACATAGCACTTTAAATAATGCTTTGGAAGATCTTTTAAGAGGTTTGCTCCTTCTTTCTGGGATTGCTTTTGTATGTGTACATGCACGTACACATATGTATGTAAAACATCTCTTTATTCAATAAGTCCTCCACATTAAATAAAATGTTCTTAGTTGGGGGATCCTTTTGAGATATCATTGTACTGCACTGAGGATATAGGAAAGAAAAACACGATATCAACTTGCAAAGCTAGAAGATTTGTTGAACATCTCCTTAAATCAAAAGAAGACAAACTTTGTGGCTAGATATACATCTGACTATTTGGAAACATGTGGTACTAATAATAATAAAATGGCTTCCATAACAGGATTGTCTTTTCACAAAGAACTGGGCATGGACAATTATAAAATGTCAGTTTCCCATAAGAGAATTAACCCCAGAAGATGCTGTCTCCAACCCTGTACAGCCTTTGTGGGACACAAATGCACTGTTGCAAATTAATATTGTATTAGCTCTAGATAAATTGTGCTTTCATGTCTTCGGTTTATAATTTTATTACATTAGAAAGCTAAGTATGGAATTATGCCAAGCTATGTATGGAATGTGCAAATCAGAAATAGCTCAAACATACAAGTGATACATTTTGTTAAGATCCATGAAAATATCTGTGAATGTTCCACAGAAATTCTAATACTATAGAAGCTATTACTCTCAGTGTTGTTAAAGAAAATACCTACATTATTATCTACTTTTTAGATAATAGTAATCAAAACAGTATGGGAATTACACTGTCATCCGCTTTGCATACAAAACAGTGCTAAGAATATTCAGTCTTGAATCCCAAATATTATGTACTCAAAAGTAGCCAACAGGTTTTGATTTGTCTTTATAAATTAATCCTGTCCATTTTCAATCAGAAGTCAGAAGGGATAAAGCATTCAGTTCCACATTCTTAGAAAATGTTTCTCTATTTTTTGCATATGTTACTTCTACAAGATTCAGGGACATGAAAATAGCCCTTAACAATCTAGCATGTGGTATTTACTTATGCTTAGAAAAATATATAGTGTGTTGCATTGAGATTATATCTGAAAGGTGGAAGCTTATTCCTCACCAGCTGAATGTCTTGACAGCTTTCAAAGCATACTCTTCCCTCATTCGCTTCAAAGTTAGAATAAGGGCGCTAGAGAGAGATTATGGGGTAAAAGATTTTCCATGTTTTACCTCCCAACATACATGGGCCAAAAGGGGAATTAGTAAACAAGTCACCCTACAGAAATAATCTGAAACCAACTAAGTGTGATTTTAATTTCATTCCCTATCACTACCCAAAAGCTACACTTTCAGAGAAACAAAATGTAAATTTCAACTTACATTACCCTTATTGGCTTGGCTTTAAAGAGATGAATACCAAAACAATTAAAAATGTATTAGTTTTGTTTTCATCCTGATTAAAATCCCATGTACTACCAACTAAATAACTGCATGCAATCAACTGACTCACGGCTGAACTAATTTTAAAACTAAAATCCTAATATAAAGTTTATGGCGAAGAAACTGATTATAAAATTGTTGTTTGAGCAACAGGTGCTGATTATTGGAGAAAGTCCCAGCATCATACTAACAACATTTTTTGAATGCCTTCAATTCTTCTTTGATTTTGTAAAATGTTCATCTAAGGTGATATGGCACTATAAAACAAAATTTTGAAGGTCTTTCATGTACGAGCTCACTATTTTAAAATCACAAATCAATGATTAACTTAAATATGTATATCATTTACTATTCCTAGTTTAAATGAATTGTTTCCTTCCACTTTTCTCTGGATAATTTTTTAAGAGAGAGTTTGTAAAAATAAATTAGTTATACCAGAGCATGGTGTTTTTTGTTGTTGATTTGAGGAAATCTATAAACATTTGTATATTCTCATTGTTTGACTGAAATTTCCTTTCAATGTGTTTCCTTTCCAACAAGAGTAGGTAAAAGATGACCTCTTATTCATTTACTTGCTACTTTTGACAGTCATGTGATCAGATTTTACGTCAAGCTGCCAGTTATGATAAGGCACACAATATGAGCAGCCAGATAGCTCATTTCCTGAATCTAAGTTTGTTTATTGTGGATCTTTTACTTATTGCCTAAAGCAAAAAGACTTATTATCCTGAAATTTTAAGACAACAGATATACTTGAAACTACCTCTTCTGTTTCATTTATGTGCCCTGAACAAATTAACCACAGGAATTCATTCTTTTTCTAATTAATCCTTAAAAATATAGAAAATGTATTGAGACATACTCAAGATCTTACATAATATGCATAAAGAGTAATTTATTAGTAATTTTATATTTTAGAATATATTTTAAAACCTGGGAAAGGCCAAAAATATGTCAGAAAATAATGCTAGGAATATTTATTTTATGTAGCAATAAATTCCATTTAAAGTTAAGCAGTGCAAAGATTTTAAAGGCAGTGGTGGGTTGACCCTGGTTCGGTCCGGTTCGTGCGAGTAGGTAGCGGTGACGCTGTGACGTCACCGAACCGGTTCGCAGTATCCTGGACCCGGGCCCACCCGCGCGCCCCAACTCACCTTTTTTCAAAAAAAATCACCGAAATTAGCTCTCTGCGCATGCGCAGAGTGCTTTTTCAGCAATTTTTCTGAAATTAAAGTCTGTGCGCATGCGCGGTAGCACGGTTTATGCGTGCGCGCGAGCGAAGCGAGCGCGCACAAATTTCGCACGCGCGCGTGCACGAAGAGAACCAGTAGTGAAGGTGGGTAGAACCCACCCCTGTTTAAAGGGGTATAAATTTTGAAATGATTAGATAAAACTAATATATAGAATGCTGATATTTTCAATATAATTCGCAACTACTATTTTATTTCGGCTTATTTGTTTTCCAGCAACTTTCTGTAATAAATTGTTTTACTGGAATTTCTACTAAATTGTTATTTATATTATTTATAAATAGACTATTTATAAGGAAAATCACCAACAATATAAGTTCCTTGAATTTATGGTCATTATTATAAATTATACAGTCTATGTTATGGCTTCTTTTAACAACAACAACAAATAGCACTCTAGATTAAACCTCTCATAAATGAAAAGAATAAATCTCTACAAACCTCAATGTTGTGAAGCTGTGTATGTACCTATCAGAATATTTATTCCTAAAGGTTCAGAGTATATTAAAAGGAATGGTAGATGTTTAAAACACTTCTCTGGAACTGAAACCATTGGCTTTCTAATTTAGAATTTCTTTCAGGTAATATAAAATGATTGATTGCCTTTATTTCATGTAACTTTTGATTTTTCCTTTCATTCATCATGGTCTATTTTAACCTAAATGCATTTAGGATCTACCACAGGAAGAGTGGTCTCTTTTAAATTGTTGTAAAGTAATGAAAAGACATAATAAATCAATCTTATTTATATCTTACCCAAGTATAACCTTTACTCTATCCAAATAATTTAGACAATTTCTCCCTGGGAGTTTTTCCAAATAAATAAATAAAATTATATTGTATTGTTGTTTCCTAAAGTTTTTAAGGAATCAGATGCATGTATAAAGAAGAAAAGTGAAGGGATTTTTTTTTTTACTAGGCCTAGTTTTAATTTGCACTACAAGCTTATTTTTTGTACTGCACTACTTCTATAAAATTCAAGTTACCAGGTATTCCCTACTTAAATTTCTAAGAATTACTTCAAATCCTACAGTCCTGCATTCTGTTTCTAGCAAGGATCAACCTGTTGTAGAGCAGATATCTTTAGCATGCAGAATTAAATAGCATACTGACTCTGAACATGCCAATCTTTTATAAACCTACAGTTAAAGGTAAGAAACTATTAACCCCATAACTGGAATCTGTTTTTATTATTCTGCATTATGGCATTGTTTTAACAACAAACATATAAGTTAGAAAAGATATATATATATATAAATAAATATCACCATCATATAGGCCATGAAATGGTATCAGAAAAAAAAAAGTAAGTGGTAACAATGAAGCTCCAAGATGGCTTCAGCCATGTGACTGGAAGCTTAATTCCAGAAAACTATTCAAAACAGTATTTTTTTGTTTCTTTGCCATGCACTAAGTATCATTCAAATAAGAGGAGTTTTAAATCCTTACACTATGCAAAATCGTTTAATGCTGTTTAATAGAACTCTATTTAAATAAATATTGATATGGATCTTACTATTCTTACATGAATTTAGGAAATGTGTTTAAAATAGGTCCATGCCCAAAATTATGGTTTATACATTATTTTTATCTTCTACATATCCTATTTATATATACTTCTATACGGTTAAAGTTTTGAACTAGAATCTGGGGGAACCATGAGCTTTAATCCTTCCTCTGTCATGGAAACTTGAGTTACTTTATTTTCTTGGGGCCATTCATTCTTAGCTCAACACACTTCACAGAGCTGTTGTTTGTCACGAAAACGGGAGCATTGGGAATACTGTCTTGAGTTAAATAATAAAGTATGATTTATATCTAATTATATATGTGTGTGTGTGTATTATTATTATATACAAAACTCACTGCCTGACTACAGTGTCAGAGTAAGAATGTGCAACCAATTTAGAAACAATTGAATGAAGCTCTTAAGTCTTTGTCTTTAACTTACAATGCTATCTTTAATGTGAAAAGATAAGAGAGATATTTATATCATCTTAATATCATAAAGACAAAATGCACTAGGATTTTTATTTGAAGTTATTTGAAGAAGCAGTGATAATGTCAGTATTGCAAATAAGTGTCAAGTTCTCTACGTGATATTTTAAGACTGGTTACTGCTTTATTAATGATCTTAAATGGTATTATTATTTTTGAAATATTGCGTATCTAGAACAGTGATGAAACCCTAATTTTTTTACTCCCGGTTCTGTGGACGTGGCTTGGTGGGTATGGTGTGGCTTGGTGGGCATGGCTTAGTGGCACAGGGGAAGGATACGGTAAAATCCCCATTCCCTCCCCACTCCTGGGGCAAGGATATTGCAAAATCTCCATTCCCACCCCATTCTGGGGCCAGCCAAAGGTGGTATTTGCCGGTTCTCCAAACTACTCAAAATTTCCGCTGCCAGTTCTCCAGAACCTGTCAGAACCTGCAGGATTTCACCCTTGATCTAGAAGGAACTTCATTTTGAATATCACAACTACTACTACTAGTACTACTATTACTACTACTACTGATAATAATAATAATAAAGGCAGGACAGGATAAATTTTAAAAACCCATAATTGCAAGCAATGGTATTACTACAGCTCTGCTGATGGAAACAAGGACACTATAGCTCCTAATTAAACATCACTTGCCATTTTAAATGTCTTGTATCTACTTATGTAATTAGAAACTATTCCTATTTCAGTTTCATTTATATTTCTTTATAAACCATCTTGATATAGTGTGATCTTTATCAAAGTGTATCATATAATAAATGAACTAATTTAAATAGCTAATATATATATTTAATATTTTAGTATCTTTATTCGATGCTTTCATGAATAAACAAAACAAAATTTCATTTTCAATATAGTGTTATTTATTATAGGGACACGTGCCTTCCAAATGTTTTAGATAACTACTTTCATAATCCCTTACTGCTAGACAAACTGGAGAGGCTGATGGGATTTAAAATCCAAAGTATCTTATCCTAGCCTATCAAGTTTATGGATTTTGCTGATTTTGTGCAGTGGCCCATTGAGTCGCAAAGAAACGGACACGTCTTAGCAACTGAACAACAAGAACAAAATACCACATTTCGGGCATTGAAGGACAATATTTCCAGATTTAATCAGTACAGTACCCCACTATATCACAAGAAAGGTTCACATGAATAAATGCCCTCCAAACTACAATGACTCAAACCGTGTATTCATTATCATAAATGAACCATACATTAATTTTGGACAACTAGAATTCAATTTCCTTGTATGTAATGTACGTTGCCCAGAATTGCTTCTGTGAGATGGGTGGCCAAATACACATAATAAATAAATTCTTGTGTGTCCCTGTGTGTCCCTTTTTAATATACCACTACCCAAAAACTATATTTTCAGTTTGGAAAAAAATATTTGCAGTAGATGCCCAGTATTAATGAGATGTAATGTATAAAATCCTACTAGAAATGTAACTTTTATTAGAACCTGGGGAAGAAGAAAAAGATCTTCCATCACAAGCTATCAACAAAGCACTTTAACCCTCATAATCTAGGAATCAGGACGTTCTGTAATATTACCCAATTATGTAATTTTTCTTTTGGAATGACTTGATGCTAGTACAGAAAATTTAACTAGATTTCTAATGAATCAATTTTCCTTGAATCTGACCAGAATTTTTTCCTCTTTTTTAGAATAGGTAAAAGGTTTATCAGGTAAACACAGGAACTTTCCTATATTACAGGCTTCATAAAGCTACTGAATCCCTGAGATTCTGTTCTACACTAAAATTCAGTGATAGCAGATAAGAAGGAACTTGTTACAAATATTTGTATTTTTCATTGTTAATACCTATGTGAAACTTGCCCACCTGTTGCTGGTGTAGGAAGGAAGGGTCTCTTGGACTTAGTCCCACATATCGATTGGCTTGGGAGGTACCTGAAGCTGTATAGGCTGATTAAGGAAGAACAAAACATATTGATAAAGACAGAAACCTACCTCATATTATTCAAATATGAGAGACTCAGAATTACGAAGCATGAATCTGGTTAAGGGCATAATTCAAGCCTGCCTATTGACTTCAATGGAATCTGCATGAAAATAGAACTACATTTATCAATAATAAAGTTTCTAAATCATTTTTTTTCCCCAGTTTCATTTAACAGAAATTAATTCAATCTGATTCTCATCTTTTACCACTTTATATTAGAATTCTACCAGTGGAGGCAAAAGCAAGGTAAAATTAATCCTTAAGCCTTTGTGTATGTATGAGTCTAAGGTACATTGCTTCTAATACTATTCATATACAAAATGCAAATGTTGATTTAAAAGTTATTTTTATGTGGCATTATTGGTTTTTCCAGGGAGAGCTAATTATTTTAAATAACTGGTAGAAATTTTAATATTCAAAATTAAGTACCATACTTGTGAAGAAAAGGCAACGTAAGAACTGTTGTCTTTTCTTGAGCCTAGGACATGGGTGTAAAACTCGATCATGTCACGTGATGTATCATGATGTATTGTGATGTTTTTTGCCTTTGTGGACCTGGGGTGGGTGTGGCCTGCATGTGATACATCTGGCCCGTGGGCTGCCAATTTGACACCCTTGGCCTAGGAGGTTCAAGGTCATAACTTTTTCTTCTGTTGAATCATGTGCATTAAAAATAGAAGGTTATTCTTTGAATAAAGAATAAGTCAATTTTCAGTGAAAGGCACTAACTGTTAATTGCTCAGGGTTACAGGTAGTCCTCAATTTACAACTGTTCATTTAGTGACTGTATAAAGTTACGATACTTTAAAAAGTGATTTATGATCAGTCTTCACACTTATAACTGTTGTGATATCGCAATGGTTACATAATCAAAATTCAGACTCCCAGCAAGCAGCACATATTTATGATGGCAGCAGAGTCCTAGTGTTTATGTGATTACTATTTGTGATTTTCCCAGCTGGCTTCTAACAAGCAAAGTCAATGGCAGAAGCTGGATTCACATATTGAAGTCATGATTCACTTAACAACAGCAGCGACTTGCTTAAAAGTCAATAATTGGCAAAAAGGTCATAAAATCCAGCATGACTCACTTAACAACTTCCTTGCTGATCCAACTGTTTTTCATAAACTGAGGACTACCTGTAGTCTATCAAATGAAATTGATGGTTTTGCTCTACTTCCTAAATTTGAGTCACAGTATCCATAATTTTATAACAATTTGATGACTATAACCAAATTATTAAAGAATGAAAGGTGAGTAAATAAAAGGTGGATTAATTTGTGTGTGCCAATAAAGAATTCTATTCTATTCTATTTCAAAAATGCAGACTCACTTTTTGCAAAATAATACATTTATGGTTTCTTAAAAGAATTACTATTTAAAATCCACTGAAGAGCTACAATAAATGATGTATCTACAGTGGGGTGTTGGAATGTGAGTGTTCTTAATTGTAATGGGAAGAATCATTTTAATATTTTTTTAATAAAAAGTTTCAGTAGATCAACACTGACATATAATATTTAGCCATAATATATAATTATAGATAAATAAGTACTTGTCCTTTTTTGTGCCACAGATCTTATCGTAAGTACTGATTTAATAGAACTAAAAGTGAGTATATTCCTCAGTAAAGCTATCTTTTGGATACACAGTGAAACTCTTTAATAAAATAAAAATAATCAATTTTAGATGTCATCTGTGCCATTTTTCATACTACATTAAAAACATACACATTAAATTATTTCTGTTGAAAAAGTGAAATCTTCATGCAGAAGTAAAATTTATTTAAGTATATTTTGCTATTGTAGTATGTTTCTTCTCTTGAAGACCTATAATGAGTCCTCAAAAAATTCTATTACAATGTTTAATACTCCCTATGTGTCCTTAATTATTTGAGTTCCTGAGTTCTCTGTTGAGATGGAACACTGGGTGAGATTTAATGAAAATGCTAACAACCAGATCAAATCTGAACCACATTCCAATTTTCTTCTGACAGATGTAGTACTTTGGATCATTAAAAACTTCTTTGCTCCTGTTGAAAAGCATGAGTTTCAGAAATGAAAAATTATAAGATAAATAATTTTGAAACTATTACCTGGTTAATTACATTATACTAATGTTGGATTAATCACAGCAGTCTAACTCTCTCAAACAGCGGTTATAGTGGTTACTATCAACCAAGAGTGAGCGTCTGTCAGGGACCTAGATGCATTATATGTCAAAGTTAAACTTACAAAAAAATCCACAGGCTTAAAATCTATTGCTGGCAGAAGAATTTGGGATCTTTGCCAGAAAACAGCTTTTCTCCCATGCAACCATACAAGAATTTTGCTGTTTTAAGAAGCTGGGTAAGGAAAAATTCAACTCCTCTACCACTTTCTTACTGGAATGGAAACTGTTTTACTTTCCCATCCCCACACAGGATTGCTAACATACTTTCTGTTCTCATCTTAACTCTCCATTTCATTATCTACAATAAGTCATGGTGGCAGAGTGGTTAGAGTGCAGTACTGCAAGATACTTCTGCTGACTGCTTGCAATTTGACAGTTCAAATCTCACCAGGCTCAATGTTGACTTAGCCTTCCATCCTTTCAAGGTTGGTAAAATGAGGACCCAGGTTGTTGGAGGCAATATGCTGACTCTGTAAACCGCTTAGGGAGGGCTGTAAAGCACTGTAAAGTGGTATATAAGTCTCACTGCTTTGCTATGAGTACATTTCAGACTTAGTTCAATTAGTATCATTTTTCTTACTGGTTTAACAAGAAGGGATATTAATCTATGGACTTTGATGTCAGGTCCTGCATCTCTTATGACATAATAGCTATAGTTGCTAGGAATTGTTTCAGCAACATCTGGAGGACCACGTTTCCCATCTCTTTTTAAAATATTTTTAATTTTTAAATGTTTATGCATGCCCTATCAAATCATCTAACATTAACACTTACTAAATGAATTATAATCAGTAAAGTAATGTTTGTTCTGTAATTGCAAAAATACATCTCAACTAATATGCAGATTAATTAAGGATTACTTGAACCGTTTTATGAAAACTAGTAAGATGTATTTCCAAGTGGTGGCAAAACCAACTGGAAGCAATGAGTAAGAAAATAAATGAAAGCATATATTATTCAGTGTGTAAATTTCATGCCTCTATCCTCATATCACTAGTGACCATTGTGCTTGAACTGTCCATTGAATATGATATGGTAAGCCATTACAGCAAATGGATGGATAAAACAACATGCAAACGTTTTTTTTATAATATGACTACCGTAATGTTGCAATTTGTTGAAATGATTAATGTTGGAATTTAATTCAAATAAGTTTAGAGTATTGATCTAAAACTGCAATTCCATTGAAGGCTATAGGATAAAGGGCACAGTTTTGAACACAGTAAATGAATGAGTGCTACACAGAGATTTTTAAATCTGTTCAAAGATAAATTTTCCAAAGGGTTCTCATTATTCTAACGAATAAAAACACTTATGATAATTGGGTCTAATGTTGTGGAACAAGATTTCAAGAAAGCTCACTTAGGAGCAAGCAGCTGGATCTCTTCCTCTCTCTGGATTTCAGATGTCAGCAGTTTTGCAGCTATAAATCTTGACTGTGCTTCTGGTCCTCAAAATGCCCATCTTAAATTTAAAAACTGAATGTGTTTTAATTTTCTGTTGGCAATTGTTGATCAAATTAGTTATTGTCTTTACTGTGGCTGCTCTATCAGAAAGATTGCAGAGTAATTTGACTTTTAATAACTGTAGAATACAGGTAGTCCACAATTTACAATCATTTGTTTAATGACTGTTCAAAGGTACAACAGCACTAAAAAAACCTGACTTACAACTGGTTCTTGGACTTATACCTGTTACAGCATCTCTGTGGTCACATGATCAAAATTTGGGTGCTTGTCCCAGGGTCATGTGATTGACACTTGCAATTTTCCCAGCTGGCTTCCAACAGTCAATTGTAAGGGAGCCAGATTCACTTAATGACCATGAGATTTACTTAACAAGAGCAGTGATTCACTTAACAACAAGTGGCAAAAATTGGGCACAACTCACTTAACAACCGTCTTGCTAGCAATGGAAATTTTGGTCTCAACTGTGGTTGTTAAGTCGAGGACTACCGTAAATTCCGGCGTATAAGACGACTTTTTAACCCATTAAAATCTTCAGATAAGTGGGGGGTCGTCTTATA
>JANHFM010005644.1:13356-30913 GCA_032468115.1 Grayia smithii | reverse complement strand
AGACTTTCCATGAGGCCAATTTTGGTATCTCCGGGGGTGGGAGGGTGGGGAATAATTACTAAGCAATAACACCATGAATAATTAGCAACCCATTGTGAAAATGCTAATGAATGTTCAACTTAAGGGCCTGGGAAAATCTTTCACCCAAGATCTCTCTGAACAAAAAGGCTATCATATCCCATACAGATTTTTTCCCTTGCATTTCTCTACGAATCGACTGTGTGCTAAATCTAACAACACAGTAAAGTCTTCAGCAATAAAGGAAATGTACAGATTATTTTGTTTTTGCAGAGTTAATACATCAGAGATGGGAGATACATTATAATTCAATCATTAATATCATTTCATTTATATACAAGGTATAGTGTGATAAAAACAAAGAAGAAATGGGGAGAAAAAAATGAACAAATGTTATGATATTGCCATATGGAGACAAAATATATAGCTATAGCTTTAATTAATTAAATTAGTATGCCATCCATCTCACTCTGCAAAGCAATGCATTAGCTAGGATGTAGCTGTACAACCTTATTTCATACAAATTATTATTTAGTTTACTAATATGTTTCTCTGGTATGATGAGTGATATCTTCACTGCTTCTAGCTTTCATAATGTACAAATCATTTTATCTCTATCATTACTTAGGCATGGGATGACTCTGAACAGGGCCTAAAAGCAATATATTCTAAATAAAAATTCTGCCTTATAAAATACTTGTTTCAAATGAACTTGAGGCTAATACAGAATCTATTTTTTATGTTCCATTTTCATCTACTTTTTTTCCCTTGGCTTAACTGTTTTTATAACTCATCCAAAGGTAAAAGTAACCTTAGTTTCTCCTTTTATCCCGACAACAATAAAGTTGGGGCAAGAGAGTGAGTGACTGACCCCAAATTCCCAGTAAGTGGGTCAAGTGGGGAGTAGGATTACGTTTGTCCCACTCTTCTCTAATGCTTAAACCTCTGTGTTGGAGGAGATCCTTTTCACAATGGCAATTATGGGCTTGGCCAAAAAACTTTGGCTCAATCAAAAAGAGCTTAAGATCTGAAGTTCAGATGCCCTCAAGCATTACATTGCTAAACAACAGTTTAGCTACAGGGCTTCCATAAAATCTAAAAATAAAGGGACAAATTCTTCTTCTTAAATTATATTTGGGATCTGCCACTGATTTGAATAAGCAAATGGTAACAAAACCTTAGCATAAGGCTAGGGTAATTCAGATTGACTGGCCAATGAAAACCCACTCCTCCCATAAACATGACTGTGGGGAAAATTCAATATCAGAAGAGCCCTTGATATAAGGGCTGTAATGATGTCACTTCAGTTCACAGAAAGACCTTCCTATTATTTAACTACCTCTTAAATGATACGTTTACACAGCTAAAAATTTGAAGGTTTGAAAAAGACTGTTAATTAAAGTCTTATTCCTTTTCCACACATATAGAAGGAACCCCCCCCCCCAAACTGTTTTCTTGAAGTATCAACATACATCAATGACACTACATTCCTTTATTAAAAATAAGTTATGTCCCCAGACATTTGAAAAAGGACTAAAATCAACTGTGGCCAAATAAAAATATTTTATTTTTCAAGGTTTACTCAGCCTTCCATCCTTTCGAGGTAGGTAAACTGAGGACCCAGATTGTTGGGGACTTTTTAAAAATGCCGCTTGGGGGGGCAAAAGCCCTAATAAAGCAGGCATATACAAGGAATGAAAGTATTGCTAAGCACATTGATTTGTGCTTAATAAATTGTAAGCCGCCCTGAGTCTTCGGAGAAGGGCGGGATGTAAGTTGGATTAAAAGTAAAATGCTTTTTACATTTTTACAAATAACAAACTAGTTAAAGTTTAAGGATTTCCAGTACAGGGCCAACAAATAATAGGTAATCTTCACCATACTAAACTGTTTGAGACCATCATACTTGATACATCTTCCAGAGTAAGCAAAAAAGAATTGAGCTTTATCATTATAAAATTCCACATTTCTTTCATGCGGTTACAGAAGCAATGCTATCAATACCATGAACTAATAGCTCCCAAATAAACTAAATAGGGGAGGCAATATGGAAGAGGAGGAAGGAAATTTATTTTATTATTTTTTATTTTTTTTATTTTAATTCCATTTTATACCCCGCCCTTCTCCGGAGACTCAGGGCAGCTTACAGCTTTTTTGAGCACAACTTAATGTGCTCAGCAAATCCCTTCATCCCTTCATCAAATTAAATAGATTCATCTTATAAAGTGAGCTCTAAGAGATACACCACCCCACCCCCACTCATTCTTTGCGCTATAGTAGCCACATAGCTACTCCACTGAAACAAAATATCTGGAAAGGCTTGAAAACATGGCTTTGCCACCTAGGCTGGAAATACGGTAACATGGTATAAAGCCTACTGATTGGCTGCATTGCTAGTGAAATTGAATGTGCTTTCCTTTAGATTATGCTTTTTAAAACGATTCTTAATGATTCATTGTTTAAATGGTTTTTGTTGTTACTTTTTTGGTGATTTTGTTGTTTTGGTATTGTTTAACTCTGTATGCTATTCAGAGTCCTATTAGATGGGCAGCTATAAAAATATGCTAAATAAATAAATAAAGATATAAATGAAATAATTACTGACAGTCTTGCTGATCTGACACCGAACATCAAATTAAAATTGTTGGGTAATAATTATAGGCTGCCTTCATAGTGATATGAAGTGCCTTCATAGTATGTTTTACAATCACTATGATAAAAATATAATTTATAAATTTGATAGTAAATAATAAAGCAACCTATCGGAGAATTTTTAGATAGTCACCAGGTGCAAAATCTTGCTTGAGCTATCCCGATAAAAATGCTACATGGAGTTGTTTTATTCCAAGTTCAAAATATAATCTTGCTGCTCAGTTTCTGATAATGAAAGCAGCTCTTTTTTCTACCTACAAAGCTTTTAAAATTATGTTAAAACTCTAAAAGGACAAATATATTGTTTCACTATGAATGAAATAAGTTAAAAAATTAGAGTTTCTTAGCCATTGCTGAATTTTTTATCCTATATGTTGACTTAATAGAACAAATTCTACCACTTTGTGCATCCCCCCCCCAAATCTGCTTAAATAGCTATATAACTTTTGGGGGGTCCAGACCAATGGCTGTCAACCCACTGCCAAACTGCTTTCCAGTTAGGAAACTAATCTGCCTTTCTATAGTTTGAATCCATTATTCTATATCCTTCACAAAATGAAAAAGATCTTGAACTTCTGTAATGTGGCATCTTTCAGGTATTTAAAGCATGCTATCATGACCTCTTCAGCTGTCTTTTTTAACGCTAAAGATAACAAAAAAAACTCCCAATCAACTTTACTGAACCTGTTTCAACTTCAATGAATCCCTGTTATGCCCCAAACTGAACAAAAGTCACAAGGTGGAACCTCAAAATTACCATTAGTTCACAATGTAGTGATTAAGTAACTGCCTGGAATGACTTCCTGTGCATTTATCACACCTGTGTAAAAGACTGAGTCAGACTCAAAGTATCAGAACTATGGAAATCCCCAAACGTCACTAGAACTTTGTCCATTATATCAGTTTCTTAGGGATTTAAGAACTGCAGGGTAGGTTTAGCTTTTAATGAGCCAAAGCTTACTGTCTTACCAGAGATACCTGTCCTCCTTTCCACAAAATACCAGACTCTACATTGGCCTATTTAAAAGCCAATCTTTTTATGTTGCTTTTCCCCAGCTATTAATTCCTCTAACAATCTGTATTTTAATGGCTTGTTTTTATTGATTGATTGATTGATTGATTGCGAGGAGTGTTGATTATTGCCAACTGCATAAACAAGTCCCTGAAGTTTTCTTAGCAAGTGGTTTGCCATTGTTAACCTCCTAGAATTGAGAAAAAGTGACTGGCCCACTGTCACCCAGTTCACTTTGGGTCTAAGACAGGACTAGACTTCACAGTCTCTTGGTTTCTAACCTGAGGCCTTAACCACTTCAAACTTGTTCAACATGTTTTTATTGTACTATTTTTCTATTATTCACAAATAGCTTTTGTGACAAATATATAAAAAATCCTTTAATAAATAACAATGCTTAAAATTCTTATTCAAACCCTACATGTATTCTCAGGATATCATAGGAATTTCATTTAAGTGTCTGTTAAAAAGAAGAGAACGATAATGTACTAATCTCAGTGCACATGTAATAGTGATATGTCTATCTACATATCAATTCATAACTACAATGATTGTCCTGTTTGAGATTATACATCTCATGATCTAAATAAAAAACCTCTGGATATGATAGAATGGATGTTTCTCCAAAAATGAGATATTGTTTACATTTGCTAAAGAAATACAGTTCAGATGAAGTAATTTTCCAAGCCTCCTGCTCATAGGATAATATGGTATAATTTTTAGTTAAGCGCTGAATTAACGTTATGTTTAATTTTCTGCAACTTTCCTGCATTTTTTGCATTTTTAAAGGTAAACATTAAGGTATTTTCTATCACTTTTGTTTCCTCACCACTGTGTGCAACTCCTGGGATTCCTGGATGATGATGCTGGAAAGTCAGTCTTGGCGAAGAATCCTGGGGAGATGTAGTGCTAAACAAAGGCTTTTCAGGTTTCTTCATTGTAGGAGAAGACATATCTGCAATGGCATACAACACAACATGTCCATTAACCCCAACATCACAATCATGATTCTAGATAATTACTTATGCTCTTTTAGCAGTAACAGTTCCTAGGTTAGTAACTTAAATGCACTGCATTAGAAAACAGTAAAGGGTATGCATTACTTTAGATGAACACTTATAGGCTTCCTCTAGTAGCCATCAAATAAAATCCTAAAACATAAGAGATGTTATTACCATAATTGTTATGGGGTCATTATGTAAGATTTGCACACCTCATATTTACACAATAAAGTCTCTCTCTCACACACACACACTTGTTTTAAGCAATTCCACATTAGGGACAACTACTTTTTAATATATATCTGTCTTTATTTCACAAAGGCAATATAATTTTCCTCTCCTTTACACATAATCCTACAAATGTTATATATAATCAGTATAGTTCGGTTGACATGTTCTCAATTTTTTTTTTTTACATGTTTACATGTTTAATAGCACACCACTGTACAGATAGGACAGCATTAAATGAAGAGCTGGACTTGAGCAGAAATATTTAAGAAGACATAAAAATGTATGTGAGAAGACTACACTAGATAGGACAGTGACTGAAACAAAGACAGAGGGTATAGTTCAATGAATACTAGCAAAAGTAGGAATAAATAAGCTTGGTCTCAGCAACCTGTGTGTGTGTGTGTATGCCTGTGCATGTTTCTTTAAAACATTTTACAGGATGATGCCAAAAAATAGTATATAATTGAGTTATCCACAATTATTTATAATAATTATACAATTTTTTTCCAAATATTTTCTTCTCAATATTCTCAAAATCTTCTCAAGATTTTGAGAAGCCAAATTCTCTGTTAAGTTTTTACCGAGTTTGCAGTAAGTGTAATTTGATTCCAGACCTTCTCCATTTTAGTGAAGAGAAAGATGTCTACAGTCAGAACTTTCAGAAGTACAAGTTCTATTTCTACAGCAAGTTTTGAATAGTAATTCCTAGAATCTGAACATTGTAATTTACAATTTCTCTTGGTTTACTGTACTTCCTTCCTTAATTTCATTTCCAGTTTTCACTACATATTAATTAAATATTGTTTCATTGATTGATTGATTGAATTTATTTACATAGCCACTCATTTCACAATATCAATTTAAGGCAACTTACAAGAGGATTATTCTGAGGTTTGCCAAAGACTATTTAAGATTACAAATCCCTCAGAAAAGGTGAAAATGCAGGTTACGAAGAAACATCTCCATCACTATTACAAAGCCTGCTTAGTCATTCATTACTGTTTAGTTCTTTAAGTAACCAAAAATTATAAATGACATAAATAAAACAATTTATCCAAAGTAATTTCCTTTGAGGCAATTTTTTTTTTAGCAATAGTACTTACACTCATATATTGTTTCATAGTGCTTTTACAGCCCTCTCTAAGCGGTTTACAGAGTCAGCATATTGCCCCCAACAATGTGCCCACCTCGGAAGGATGGAAGGCTGAGTGAACCTTGAGCCGGTGAGATTTGAACTGCCGAACTGCAGCTAGAAGTCAGCTGAAGTATCCTGCAGTATTGCACCACCTTGGCTCTTTTAAATTAACAAATAGAAAGAAAGGGTTTCAGAAACAGGGGGCATACATATTTAATTCTCTATTCATCTATGAAGCATGCTGGCTGCCTCAGTCAAATCAAGTCTAGCCCTCTATTATTCACTTTCTCTTCCTGCCTAATCCATCTGTCAAAGTTAAAGTTGCCTCAATGAAATATATTTTCTCCTGACAGCCAGTTTAGTCTAGTGGTTAAAATATTGCATTAGGAGGAAGAATTTGGATTCTACTTCTGTCTTAAGCTTGGAAGTCAAATGGGTGACTTTGCGTTAGACACACTCTATTTCAGCCCTAAGAAGGCAGCAATGGCCAACTACTTCCAAAACACATAACAGAAAAACTGCAGGAACTTTTCCATTAAGCCAAGATTGACACAAAGGCCCCCCCAAATTGTCTACCTCATACTAAATAAATTGAATGTACAATTTATTTTCCAAATAAATAGCTTTCTAAAAACCCATTTTATAAGAAGCTACTTGTAAAGATTTAACTACTGGCTTTTCATATAATGTTTCTTTCATGATTGTGAGTGTGAGATTACGAAGAACCCAGGCTGAGATTAAAGTCCTAAGAGGTTGTTGTGGCGCTTGATAGGCACAACACATCCAAATCCACCTTGAAGATAAAAAGCTCTCAAAATCAATGAATTTGCTCCTGCTGTGTGCTGTGAGCCCAAAAAGAGTTCAGAGGGTTTGCTTCTTCCAATTTAAACAGCAGCCCACTGACATTTTTAAGCAGAAGCTTAGTAACTTTTTTTTTCTTAGTCTCACCATTTTTTTGCTAAAAATGTACTATAGCAGCAATGTGGAAAAAGGCATGGGATGGTCAACAAACTTCAGACTCTAGTACTGCCTTGTACATCTAGGTACAGACCAACCACCACAGAACTTATATAATGTAATTTCAAAAAGAAAGAAAGCAGCATATAAAACATTGATTTCTAAATGAAAAAAGGAAACAAACAATACAGAAGTTACTGACAGTCAAAACTTGTATTAAAGAGTATACTGACAGAATTGGTCTGGTTACTATTAGCACTATTATGTACTTTATTTCATAATGTCTCATCATTAAACAACTTTTAATGTTTAGAATTGAAAGATTCAAAGATACAAAACTATTTTTCATTTTAAATATTAGTTTACAATTAGTAAAGTCTTGTTTACAGATAAACAAGGATAAATATCCTTGTTAATTGTCAATCAATAAACCTAGTCCTGTGTTTCTTCAAAAGGTAAAGTAAATCATTTTAAGTGAGGTTTATTGTTTTGGGAAAATAACTAACTTAAATAAATGCTTCAGGGATGGAGACAGGAAATTGTGAAAGAAAAGTAAAATACTGAAGTGCTTTAGATATAACTAAAATAAAACATGTTATTCTGAGACAAATATTTTTCTACTTGATGATTAGTTAATAGTAATGTATTTAAGAAAAATGGTACTCTCCACTCATAGTTTCTGGGATCGCATGCATTTGTGATGTGTTTTTAAGGAAGAAACTTAAGCATATTTTAATTAATCACATCAACAATATATGTTGCAGCAATTAGGACCACATGATGAAATGGGTGATTCATAACGGAGTAACAAACATGAGGTACCCCAAACAGAGCCATGTAAAGCATTTGAAAATGGTATACCACGAAGCATGTTAGCAAAACACCCCTCTTTGATGTATTGAAACAGCGGCATATGTTAGGAGGCTCAGCACAACTTCTTTCCCCATGGAAGCATTGTTTTTGGATGCACATATATGCAAAGACAATAGAAGAAAGCTTTGACAGCAGCTGCCTCAGCATCCCAAAGAAACAGCTGTTCTAATGCTTCAAAAAGAGGGGTACATTCACACTAATGCACTTTCTGAAGCATCTTTTAAAATGTTTTGCACAGCCCAAATTGCAAAACTGCAACAAAGCCACTTACATCAGTAATAGAATGGATTCTAGTAATTGTGGATCAAAATGACAGAAAGAAATCAAAATTAATATGGATTTAACATTACAAAGTTGTCTGACTTCATTTTAAATAGCTTTCTATAGCTTAAATCCACCCCCCCCACCTTTAAAAGTGAAAATTACAATGTTGAGAATATCCCAAACATCTTCACCGTTGTTGATAATTTTGTGATTAAAGTGCCAAGACTCAGAGGAAGGCTGAGCTATAACTATGCTATGTGTTCTGCAGTACAGAAAAAACCTGTTGTCGTTCTGTAAATGTTAGTTACTAATAATCTAATACCAAAACTGTGTGTGTATATGATAATACAGAATAGACAACGGTATCTGAATACATTCCTGAAGAAATAAAACAGAAGCTTGGATAAATTAAAAGCCTCAGGTTATTACTGTATAATATTAAAAAGGTAAAGAATATGCATGTCTGGATTGCATTATATAGCATGTCAGTGATACAAAGGCACAGACAAATTGGAAAAAGTTAGATCAATTCATTTCCCAACAAGGTAACTGCACCTACAAAGTAAAGCAAGCAAGTAAGTTGCTATGAAGCATAGCGTATGTAGCTCACTCAAGGCAGCTTGCACACATGGTGCTCCAGATGTATATCTGTTCAAGTTAGCCCAAGGCAACTATTTTGATCAATTCTAATGAGATAAAATGCTGCAGGGAAAATGTGCAGAAATGTGTTTACGTCAGACTTTAATTAAACTGTTGTTTGCTTCCCAAGAACCTTAAGAGACACTAATGAGACATGAGTTTCAGCAATTTCATCATCAAAAGGCAAGACCCTCTGCCTCTCTATGAGCAGACTGCCCTCCGAGGAACTCCCTTGGTAAATGTCACATGGTACCCCAATCACAAAGCCACCTGCTAAACAGAACTCCAGTCAACATATAAGTGAGGCAAAGCTTAAAGATCCACTTTAACTTGCGTAGGACACTTGCTTAGCTTTCACAGACAGCAACACAAGAAGTTCATTTTCCCTGAAGTTTTAGACAAATCACAACTGGACATCAGCACAAATGCAGAATATTTTTGAATCTACTTCACCAGCTTAAATCCCAAATCCATTTCCATTTAATCACAGCTCCATACTTGTTTTAGAGCAGTGATGGGTAACCTTTTTGCTGTCGCGTGCCAAAAGCAGGAGAGCGCGGAAGGGTCATGTGCACACGTCCCCACACCCATAATTCAGTGGCCCCCGTGCCCCGTGTGCAACCCACCCCCGCTCCCTCCGCTTTCGGCATGTGATGGCACGGTAGGCCCGTTTTTTGCCCTCCCTAGGCTCCAGAGGCTTTCTAGGAGCCTAGGGAGGGCGAAAACGGCCTTCCCCACACACCCCGGAGACCCTCTGGAGGCTGGAAACATCCCGTTTCCCAACTTCCGGTAGACCCGAACATCAGCTGGAGTTGAACTAGGGCAACGCTTGTGTACCCACAGATATGGCTCTGCTTGCCACCTGTGGCACACGTGCCATAGGTTCGCCATCACAGGTTTAGAGCATTTCAGCAATGGATGCAAAGTCAAGAAGTTACACTGTACCGAAAATACGGAAAAGACTAAGATGCAAAGTGACCCTGAAAATTTCTTTTTCATATACATGGCTTTAAAATATCATTATGGAAGGAAAAAAAAGTTGACCACTGCCCATAGTTCACACAAATCTAATACCGTTCAATGGGGTCCTTAGGAAACATAGGCCTTAGTTCTATCCCCTTATTCTGTTTGTTGTAATTACAATCTCTTTTCTAGTCTTTAGAAGACTAAAAATGAAGGTAAGAATAAACGTACTTTCTAAATGCCTTCCCACTCTTTATGTGGCTTACTAGAACCTTCCTGTTCCCCCAAAATGAAATCAACTCATGAAATCATAGTAAATGCTATTCGGTTTTTACACTTCATAACTATTTTAGATTACGACATCTAGAAAATGTCTTCAGAACATTTTTATAACAGAGACTGAGCTTTAAAAACAAAATAAAAAATCTTGGTTGTGATGATGAAATTTAATTCCAAAATCCAAAAGTGTTTGCTACTGGAAAATATGTTATTGTATTAAGAATTGGTGCAATCTTATGCTGAATGCAATGCAATTTACTTATGTACAGAAAAACAAGAGATACATTGAAGAATTTTGCATTACAAATTACCATTTTAAGAATGGATTAAAATTCAGTTACATGATTTAAGCTCAGTGAAATCATTGAAACATATTAAGAATGTGTTTATATCATTGAGATTAACATATCTATTTCTATTTTGGATTGTGGCTACAATGTTTATACAGCAACTATTACATTAATAATTCTGTTAATACAAAAATCATAAATTTACAAATATAGAGAAAATAGCAGATTCAATAAAATCACAGCCTAGAGGTATCTTTAAACTCAGTTCACAACTTAAAAAGTTGTAGTTCCTTCTGCTTAAAGAATTTGAGTAAAAAAAACCAGTAATTCAATGTTAATGCAAATTTTAATGCAATTATATTACCAAGATGGATTAATGCATGAAATTCCATTATATCCAAATAAATTATGTGTATTTATATAACTCATATCCCAAATTTTGTCCAAGGAGTTCAGGACAGCATCTTCATCATGCTTTTATTCTTCCCACAATGCTTTAAAATAGATTAGTCTGAAAGATGGTGGCCTAATAGCCCAATATTATTCAGTGAACCTCTTAACCAAGTTGAGATTTGATATCAGAGCTCTCACATTCTCAATATGATATTCCAACTACCTATCAGCCTTATTTATATCCCCGGCACTTGCCTACTAGCAATAGCATTTGCTAAACTGTCCTTGAATGATAAGAAATAGTACATTGTTTGTTTTATAGTAATTCTGTATTTGTGGAAATACAAATACAAAAAAGGAGAAATTCCATAATTGGGCTACAAACTGAGAAGCTGTATCTCAGGGATCATAAGTACAAAAATAAATTAGCAGTTAAATCCTTCATGTTAACCAGGTATGATTTGGCATAACTAACATATTGCCTTTTTTAAAAAAAGGATAGCCAAATACCGTTCTCTCAATCTGTCTCCCTAGCAATATTTAATTTTTATCTTATTATCTCACTGATTTATTATTTTTAAAAGGTGATATTGAAAACTAGACACCTATTTGAAGTAGGGTTTTAAAGCACAATGGAATAGTAGTATTATGTCTTGTGATTTAAAAAGTAAGCTTCATCCGTTTTTTTTCTAACCTATCAAGAACACTTTGAACTTTGTTTCTGTTTCTGTCTTCTAGCCCAGTGTTTCTTAAAGTGTGGTTCTAGAATCCCTGGGCCAGAGGAACTTCCACCAGAATCTCTAAAATAGTGAAGAGGCTGCATGAATGGAAAAGATAAAAATGACATTTTCCCTTATGCCAGGCTTATCCAACTGATGACCTTGACAGCTCACTTTTTAAAAAAAAATTATATTTGCTTTTTACATCTCTTCAACTTAATATACACCTAATAAGTATAGCTCCAACTCCCAATAAGGTCCCTCAGAAAGAAACATAGACACTTACTTTATATACATTAGATGTATTACACTAGTGATTTTTCCACCACATTTCCTGTTTCAATACCATCTTAATATTTCTTTGAATCAGCTTAATTTGAGATTTCAATCATTCAGATTTTAGAAGTCCTGGTTTCTGACTTGTAAATCAATAAAAACTGTTTTTCCCCAGAATTCTAGCCATCCAAAACAATTGGGAATATGGTATTAATTTAGTGAAATTTTATAACTTATTGCACAAAAATCCCATTGAAACTCTTTTGATATACAGTTCAAACCACTGTCAAAGATGATTATCAGATAAACAAACCGACATCAGCTTTCCAATGAACTATATTTTCTAACAGAAAGTTAGAAACAATTCTTATTTTAGAAATATTAATGTATTAGGAGGATAATAAATAATCAGTTTTGGAGAAAACAGTTTGCCTCTAAATATATTTTAAATAAAAACACAAAAACTGACTTATAAGGTATGTATACATTTATTTACTATGAAATATTATATATTTACAACAGGACAAATGATTTGCTAGCAGAATATAGATATATAGTTCTTTTCAGATAATATTTTGGTCATGCTTTTGAAAGAAATGAACATAGAGCAACATAGTAAATAGTATTCAATAAAATAATCCAGACGGAGGGTGTCTTTCCATGACATAACTCAACCCTCAGTAGGTGTAGTAGGAATTACTTTTGACTTTTGTTCTGTGTAGGCAAGCAAATGGCCCAGCTGATCAGTTATGTTTTTAAGTTCCTGAACAGCACTACCCACCTCCTCTTTTAATTCTCTTAGTTCAGAAATTAATATATCCATTTTAGAGTAACCATGTGAAGGTCTAATGAGAAAAGATCCATCAGGAGAGGGCCCTGTAATTAAAGGAATTCCAGAAAAAGCAAGTCCAGAAGATGGGGAGATAGTAAAAGATGGCAAAGGTCCAGAAGAATATCCAGGAGAGGATACTTGTTCCTCATCGCAAGGAGGCCCAGCAGAGGGTAGGTGAAGAACAGGAGAAGAAGATCCGAGAGCTTCTGTTTTAATGGTAAGCTGTGGTTGTAATGATTTGTTGCTGTTGAATGCAGGAGAATCATAGGAAACTGAACATGATGAAGAAACTGTAAAATTAAAATTTATTTAATTGTACACACTAATGTACAATTTCAAACAAATCTCTTACAGTATTAAAATGCTTTAGGATATGCAATGTTAAAATATTACAGTTATAGTACATGACGTCATTCTTTTCTACTCTGGATCAAATCTTTTTTTTAACAAAAAAATATTAAAAGTTTAAACTACTGATAAAATATGCAAGATAAAGGCTTGCCGTTTCCCTAGAGACCAATTAAGTTTGCTTTTCATTGAAAAAAAAAGAGCTTATTTTAAAAATCATGACAGTTCTTTTCATAGAATCCCAGCATAGCAATCCATGCAGCTGTTTCATGTTTTAAATTATTTAATTTTTGAAGAAGCATCCTTTATAAATAGTATTGTTTGTACAGAATGCTTGCTGGTTTCTGTAATCACATAAATTAACACCAATTGAAATTTTATTATTATAAGAACCTGAACAAGGATTAAAAATCATTTATAATTTTGAGGACTAAGATGAAGTAAATATATCAGTCCATTCCTTTTCCTTATCACTCCACAGCTCTGAGTAATGTTAAATAATAACTGCCTAAGACCATGGATCTTGTATGTGATCCATACAAGATTATGAATACCAGATCCATAGTCCTAAAATATAAAATTACATGCTAAATCTGATCCTTCCTATGCTTAGGTCTTTATTTAGAGGGAAAAGAATTAACTGCTCTAAGCGAAGTAGAATGGAGTAGCTACATTTTCACTTAAATGACAAGTGATTCTAATTCACAAGCCACAAAAACCTCTGATGTTATTATAGGATGTCCTGATAGCCTACTGGACCACTAATCTTAATTATTTCAAAATTATATCATGACTGTAAGATTCTCAATATTACAACTTACAGTAAATTCTTATCTTTTTTCGTCAGATCTAAAACTATCAGGAATATGTACAATCTCTATTAACTAAAATCAACTGCAAAAAAACAAAACAAAACCAGAGTAATTTTTGAAAAATTCACATACAAGTATAATCTTATGCCATTGCACAATTTCAAAATTAGTTTCCAAATTAGCTAACTCAGGAAGCAAATAATTGATGAATATAACACTGTCTTTTTCAATAAAATGTGCCTAAGAGAAATAAACAAGCAGGAAATACAACAAAATGTTGCAGGACAAAGTGCTGCAATTTTGAAGATACTCTTTTCCCCTCAATAATCAGTCAAATTTCAACTGACAACAAATATGCTCAATGTTCATTATAATGCTATGGAATCTTCAACTTAATCCTGTTTGTCTCTAACCTTGTTTTTCACATAATTTAACAAACCTTCAAGCTCTCAAATGTGTTGGTATTTCTCTTGCACATAAATGCTCCTGTTATGACTATTTATAGACTGAAACTCAGAATCTGTTATTTAGGATAACCTTCACTTCTTCGAAAGTGAAACTCTTAATATATAAGGTTTAAAATCCCCACAATCCCCACTTTCCTTATAAAACTATCATCTTTTGTTGTTGTTAAAAAAGTAACTACTTACCAATAATTGTGGTTCTGCAAATTCATATTTGTGGAGCAAAGATCTCAGGTGCAGCTGAATTTCAGGAACCTTTTAGAAAAGCTGTGTCTGTCGTTATTGCATAACCATACTTTTATGGCACTGCATGAAGGGAACTGAGGTTAACAAATAACTTATATTCTCCCCCTAGCCTCAGAAATTTAGGAAAGCAGCCATTTAATCAACAGTTTCTTCTTTCTCCTTTATGATGACACCGAATTCTGTTGCATGGACACCTTTTGCAAGTGCAACTTCTTCCTACCCTTATATCTGAGATTAGAGAAAAGCAAACCAAAGCCTCCAGAATGTTCAGTAGCCCAAACTGAGAAGCTGGAAAGATACATAACTAGTTAAGAAGATCTCCTGAAGATACCATGATTTTAGGACAAATTGCATCAGGCCTTAATACTTACCAAACTCAGAACATCAAAGTCATATTTGTGCTGAAATTCCCACAAAATAAAACCTCAAACATATCTAATCATGGTACAAAAGCGTTTTTGCCTCTTAATTTCAAAAGATCAGAAAAAAATTATTTCAATAACAGAATAGTTACTCTGATAGATAAGTCGTGCTTTCTGGAGCAAGTGTTTTTCATTTTAGAAAAGCTAGAAAGACGTGTTGATTGCATTTCAGATACTATTCTGGCAAACCAATTGACAATGAAGGATGTACTTGTTATTGAAGCACATCAATATGCACTTGGATCTAAGAAAGGTAAAATATCACTTAAACTGAATACAGATACAAAAAAAGGCATAAATTCAAGGACCATGCACAAAGCATAGTAACAATTTTAGAAAATAAATTGAAAGCACCCCAAAATATTATTTAAAATAATATTAAATATCAATCAGAAAAAGTAAAATGTAAAAAAGACAAACTAGAAGAACTAAAATTCTGGAAAAAAAATAAGTTTGTATTTGAAACAATTTAATACTTTAATGGCCTGTTCACATTCATGAATACACTCAGACACATTTTTCTTCTTAACTGAAGGTTACCAAAGCTTAAGCACCACAGATCTCTACACTCCACAACTAGAACTATGCAGAGACCACCACAAATGTTTAACCTGTCAGCACAATTTTGACAATTAGACTATGTACAAATGTCATGTCTCCTTCAGAGTAGACTCTGTGCTTATATATTTTGATTCTGTTCCCACTCCATGTATAGAAGTGATTGTACAAATGTGCAGCATTGCTTTTAACCTTGAATGTTGAATTTGCTTTCTCAGTTCCTCCTTTAAATATCTGTGATGGTTCCTGATAAAGGCAATCATTTCTACACATGGCATGAGTAACAGAAAAGTAGATAAGTTATAGCAATTTAAGCAACATTCCAGATCTCATTTCTGAACTATCTGAATTCCAAAACATACTCATAAAAACAAGAAAAACAAATCACAGATGACACTTTTAGAAACCAACACAACAAACCAATTATTTGAATGGATTACTTTTTACTGAAAAATCCAAAAATAAACAGATATTGCAAGGTTTTTGAAATCAAATTCATAACTGTATGTATTGAAATTTTTCTTCATTACAAAATTGTTACATTTATATTTTGAAAAAAGGAAAAAGAACTCAAAATATTATTTTAAGAATTCTGTTCAAAGAACAGAAAAAGAAAAGGAAGAAGACAACTACAATATAAAGGGAACAGTTATAAAGATTCAATTGAGAACTTTATGTAGCACCATGAGTCTTACAAAAATAATGTTTTGAGTGTTGTATTAGGAAGAAATTAGGCTGAAATTTATGACCAATATATGAAATTGGCATAATTATGTTGATATATAAATTAGAAATTGGAGAGTAAATAAATGATAGTAGGTATAAATGTATGAGAAAAAGGAAATAAACTCCTGAAAACAGATAATTCTAACTTTTAATGTGACATTTTATCAGATCTTTTACTGTATATTTAAATAATCTTTGGAATTTTTTACACATCACAGAGCTTTAAAATTTCTAAGCAATACTATAATATAATATGAATGGAAATAAAGGAATTATTGTGAAAACTAAGAAATAATCATTTCCATTCACTGTTTATGCTTAACTTTCCTCTTCAATGTAATATTGCTGTGAAATACAGTCCATGGCTGAACATTAAGCTATTATAGATGTGGTTGTGTATTCATTTACCTAAAATTTACTTCAGGCCTACCATTTGTAACTCTGTGTAAATAACGATGCATGTATGCTTCTGTAAAACTGAGTACTTCTCATTTATATTTCACACAAAGTACCTATGAACTAATAGATAGAAATAAATATTTTCATGTAAGAGTATTAAATGCATAGCAACATGGCCAGAAAAAAAGTCAAGATTAATCATCCTTTCTTTCACAGTATATCTGAAGTCCAATAATTTATTCAATCATTTTTTAATATTTCTAGATTCTGCTAATCAATATAATGTCTCCACATTTTGCCTACCAGTAAATCAATTATTAAATACTTCTTGTGACTAAATGAGTACTATGGCTTTGAAAAAGGGATTTGTGCATTTGATGAATACAAAATAGAACTTTTCAATAATGGGGATGATATTATAATTACTATTGAATGTAATATTCTAAGGAAGTATTTTAACCTCAAAAGATTTAAAATTTTATTCTTTATTCCAATCTAACATATATTCATAGTTTCTGAAAACTAATGTAAATAAGAGCTCTAAGATCCTGTCTTGTCCATCTATGAGTAAACCTGGTTGAATTCAATATAACTTACTTCTGAGTAGACACAGAATGAACTGAGCACTCACCTTGATCTCTTTCATGCCATGTCCTACTACCAGCAGCTGGTGAATTTGGGGAAGGATAAAAATCTCCTGTTGGACTTGGTTCCATATTCTCATCTATGGATATAGTTTTGGGTCTCTTACTGTAAACATATAGAAATAAGGGCTTATTTAAGCAGAATTTCTATTGATATTTTAAACTACAATAATTTTCAGACCTATCAACCCTAAAAACTAAACTTGATAGACATATTCACATTTCACTGATTTTAAAGTTATTTATACTGTACACATTTTTCTCTTACTAATATACTAGTGGTTGTTTTAGATTAGGAATGAAGAGTTAGGACTCCAATAGGCCTTATTATTTATTTATTTATTTATTTATTTAAATTTATTTGCCGCCCTTCTCCCGAAAGACTCGGGGCGGCTTACATAAGT
>JANHFM010005643.1:67073-79808 GCA_032468115.1 Grayia smithii | reverse complement strand
CGGGCGGTGGGATAAAGGCTGAAGGTGGTCCTGCAAGTACCCTGGGCCGATGCCATGTAGGGCTTTATAGGTAAGCAGCAGCACCTTGAAGCGAATCCAGAGAACCACCGGCAGTCAGTGCAGCTCGTGCAGGAGAGGTGTAACACGGGAGTAACGGGAGTACCCTGTGAGTGCCCATTCACTCTTTGTGTCTCACTGTTGAAGAGTATCCCGATTCCTAATTTAGTCCCTACTGATATTCCACCCTGGATATTGCTTCTACACACACACACACACACACACACAAAGAGAAATGGTCTTGTATGTATTCCCTCCCAATAAATCTTATGGTATAATAGAGTAGCTTGGTTCATACAGTGCTGAGATTGCGGTTGAGTTCCCACAATACTGTAAATCACACATTTTAGTCTAGTCCAGTATACAGGTGAACTCACCTATAAAGTGCCGCATGGGAAATCCAAAATGGATGATTTTACACCTTTCTTTCTCTCTGCTATTTACCTGCTAAAAATCCTCCACTTTTATAGATTGTACTTACTCTTGTACATAAATAGTAATTAGAGATGAAACTGGCATTATAGAATTCAAAGACAGACATATCAACACATTTCACCATTAGATTTAACCAGACATTAGCCATACACAAATGCATCTGTCCATATATTCATTTTAGTGCATTTTCTGTCCATGGACTTCTCCTAATGGCTTACCAGACAGTGGCGGAGCTCCAGTTATGGAATTATGGAATTATTCATTCAGGCACTCATAGGACAGCAGGAATTGTAGGATCACACTTTTGACTGTTTGTTATTTTGGTGAGCTGTTTTTGTTTTGTATAAGTTTTTACACATCCTGCACCTAAACATTATCAAATTTTATTTAAGACATTTTTATTGTTTTCTTGTAAAGGGCTCTAGGTTTTTTTGAAGAATATAGAAATCAAAGAAAATGAAAAATAGTAAAAGGTGAAAAAAACACATTTCTATCAATAAGGAAAGTAATAATCATTCTTGATGCACATTTGAAAAATATACACACATAGACCTCCTTTACATTGCCTTCTGCCATTCAAACCAACCCTCCATACAAAACACATAGTAACAATAAATAGCTTTTAAATTATACCGCACCACTATGCAAGCAAGAGTGATTTTCTAGGCTAATTATGCCATTAATTTCCAGTCAATTTCCAACAAACTTTCAATTATATTACTTGGTCAATAACTGCCCCACAGTTCACTGGCACCTCTGTGTTGTATTTCTTCCATGAAAGCAATGTATTAATATGGGAAACCCTACACAACTGAAGATCTTTATTGACTTGACATAAAGAGTTTGTGAAATTTATTCCCTGGCCAAATGTTGAACATTTCTCAGCTGCAAGAACAGAGTTTTAACTGTCTTGGTATCTGGCATCTGAAGAGGATTTATTGTCAGTCAATAAGCAGCTCACCTTCTAGCAGGAAGATAAAAAAAAATTCACTGTGCCAGTAAATAGTTTCTAAACACGCAAAAATTTATGATACAAGGAAAGAGATAAGATGGTATGGAAACAGTAACTTATCCCCCGACTGATGTTCAGCAGGTATTTATTACTTTTATCTTCTATTTTGGGCCTTATTTCATAATATATTCCTTGAGTCTCTAATACCAAGTACTAGGTAGGTACCCATTCTCAAACAGAAGGACACAGTGGCAATAAGCAAGTGAGCAGTATACTCTTTTATTATACTGCGTTTCCTGTTTGGTTAAATGCCTTTGTGTTGAAATTTTTATAATCAAGGATCAGGCCCGATGACAGTAGGATATTAGAAAATAAAATATATCTTTTATTCTTTACATAAATATATCATTAACTAATATACATGTTATCTTTACCTAGGAACACAGCCAGAATGAAAAACCGGGCTCGTGCTGAGCCTTTTTATATCCAGTGGGAGGAGCTAACATTTAAAGTGGTAAGAACATATATACACTACACATAAGAAATCATAGGTTAGGAATTTCCACCTAGCACTTTGCCCATCTTCCCTCACTGATTATGTCTGAACTTTCTGGTCAGGACACCTACAAAGCAATATCATCTTCTCATCTTTTCAGCATCAATCCAATCATGACATATCCTGGGAGAATAGGGCGTCTAGTAGTAAAATCAAAGGGCCTATTGCCACTGTAAACCAGCACTAGAGAGGAATGAATGTTGTCAGGCACTCATTGGCCAGTCTCCCTGCCTTTTTATTGTCCACTTAGCATGGCTCTATTACAAGGCATGCTAGCAACTAAAACCAAGACACTACAGGTAGTTGACTTACAACAGTTCATTAAGTGACCATTTGAAGTTATGGCACTGAAAAAAAAGTGACTTATGACCATTTTTCACACAACCATTGCAGCATCCTGATGGTCACATGATCAAAATTCAGTTGCTTGGCAACCAACTCATATTTATGACAGTTGCAAGGTCCCATAATCAGTTCATTTTTTGCAACCTTCTAACAAGCAAAGTCAAAGCGGAAAGCATATTCATTTAACAACCATGTTACTAACAACTGCAATGATTCACTTAACAACTGTGGCAAGAAAGTAAAATGGGGCAAAACTCAATAAATATATCTGCTGAGGTATTAATAAATATCTCACTAAGCAACAGAAAGTTTGGGCTCAATTGTGAACTATCTGT
Source organism: Grayia smithii (assembly GCA_032468115.1). Taxonomy (NCBI): domain Eukaryota; kingdom Metazoa; phylum Chordata; class Lepidosauria; order Squamata; family Grayiidae; genus Grayia; species Grayia smithii. The sequence goes on along the minus strand of JANHFM010005643.1, from coordinate 77,128 downwards.
ATTTGAGTGTTTATCAACGCAGCCAGAGGGTTCATATGAATTTAGCCCTCCTCAACCACATTTTTATAAGCACATAACCTGCTTTTAAACTCAAAAGAACTTTAAAGTTCAAATGCACTGTTTTGTGCATATATGTCTTAAATAGAAAAGTGTTTTGAAAAAGGATAGTGATTTTAGTTAATATAGAAGGTGGCTTAGAAAGATTAATAAATGTAAATAAAAATATTTATCATTTCCCCCAATGGAAAAAAGTAGGAAAATTTAACAGAATAATGATGCAGTATACTTTCAAACAATATTGGATATTGCTTCTGATTTTTATGCTTGAAACAAAAAAAAAATAGAATCTAGTTTAAAGATTTAATAATTGTGTAATTATAAAACTGGCTTTTAATAATTATAAGTAATATAAAAAGTGGCTTCAGCAGTTTATCATCTTCAGGAAGAACGTTGCCTGCCATTTTTAGTAATAGGCAGTCTGTTTACATGTAGGGGTAGTCTTTAAGTCAAATGTTTTTAAGTCGGGGACTCTCTGTGTTTGTATGTGTGTATGACAAAGAGAATGTGTATATGTGTTATTTTTATAAATAATTTAAGGCAGCAAACATAAATGGTACTCCTTCATCCTATTTTCCCAGCAATCACCCTATAAGGTAGGTTGGGCTGAGAGAAAGTGATTGGCCCAAGTTCACTCAGCTGACTTTTATGCCTCAGTCAAACTCATGGTCTCCAGATTTCTAGCCTGGTGCCTTAAGTGCATCCCAGCCTTCATCCAAGAAATTCCGAATAGACCATTCGTCTTCCTGCTATTTTATCTAACAATCAGATGAAGTCAGCTACTGTGAGAGAGAGTAGCTGGAGTTTTTTCCTCTCACTGCACCTCCTGGATCCATGACGATTTGAAATAAATCTCCTCTGACACTCTGCCACATGCCACAACATGATGCCATACAATCAGCATAACTTACATTTTAAAAAATCAAGTAAGTATCATTTAGATGTGGACACACAGCAGTCATCCTCCTCTGCTGTCTCTTTGGAGGAATCAAAATGAAATGTATTTGATTTTTAAAAGGCAAAAATGTAGTTTCACAGCACACTATCACTGCAGTGTGGCAAATACAGAGACATTATTCCTGTCTCTGCTTCCACCTTCCAGGCTCTCAGTCGGAATGAGGCATCAAATATTTATGCTCACTTCTGTTAGCCCAAAAGTGGCCTCACTGCATTTTTCTTTCGAGTAGAACTGCATTGTAAAAAAAAAAAAGAGTTGATCTGCAAATTTAGAAATTTGGGAACCATTTGTGATCTAAATCCAGCAGTAAAGAATCAGGGTACTTAAGATGAGAAGGAAGGTAGAGGCAGGGGAAATAGTTTGAGCAGGGTGTCTGAAAAAAAATGGTTGGAAATATAATTTGTCCAGGGAATGGGGGCGCATATCTTTTAGCAGTGAATACTAGAAATATGACAATGGTTTTTTTAAGGAAGGCTTGAAAGAATCTGACAGGAATATAAGAAGCCAGGAATGCTGTATTAATTTTTGCCACATGTATACTAGTAATTCTACAAAGTAGTGTAAAATCTGAATGTCATCAGTCTTTACAAATGTCTTGCACAAGCACACCACCTTTGCAAGTATAGGCAGCTGGCCTCTTTTTAGCTGTGATGGTGCATGCAGACCTATGTTGCTCTTATTATTTGGGGAGTAGCTGTTGATAATTTGAAAGAAAGATACCCTCCAATCATCTTTAAATTGCTGTATTTTATCCACACTTTTTAGTCACAGCCACACACAAAACAGCAGCATCTTCAAGAATCTGCCACTTTCTTAAAATGCATGGCACACAGAGAAAAGAGGCAGGTCTTGATCACAATGCAGCATTTTCCATCCTGCCTTCCTGCAGACATCCCTGAAAATACTGTGTATTCATGGTTTTTGACTATCACTCAAGGGCTGGAATTTCCGAGGATGAATCATAACTATTTTGTATGGGAGAGAGAAAACCGTTTCACAATGAATCAGATCATTCATCCGTTTAGGTCTCCTCTAACTGGCTGCATCTCTCCAGGGTCCCAGTCAGGATCAATCCTTGTCTTTAACCTAAATTATTTTAATTAAGATGTTCCCTTCATTGAGAGAATGGCAACCTTCCCAAAGCCTATGCTCCTCAGATTTGCTGAATCACAATTCCCATCCACCCTGTCAAACCAATGGCCACGCCAGCCATCAGTGAGAGAGTAGTAGTCCCACACTTCTGGAGAGTACCGGTTTGGGAAAGCATAATATTTAGGACAGGGTTTGTTATAGTGAGATCTCTGGCAACACATGAATTCATTTATTTATTTCATAGATTTCATTTTATTATCATTAATAAATTCATATTATTGTGAGCAAAGGCAACAACAAGATATTTTACCAAGGATATTTCTAAGAAACTTATTTTAATTTTGGAATGACCACTGCCATCAATGTCCACTGGAGGGCAAATGAATAACACATGTATGATGACTCTGTTATACAACGGTAGTAGTTGTATCAGATGTCACGGTAGCATGAAAAATCCATCCCATAAGGTCAAATCACACAGTCTGACATTTTGATGTCATCTTGTTTTAGATGCTATTTCTTTCATTGACCTGATCTATGTTTACATGCCATTTTTATTTATTTAAATTCTAAATTTTTGAGTGGGAACCCACAAAAGGTGTAAGTTATCTGGAAGCATCCAAGCTGCATTCAAAACATTGCTGACCGGAAGTAATTTAGGTCCAACACATCTGAGAGACATATGAGGAAATTCCTTCTGGACTGTTGAATGAAATTATCCTACAGTGAGTGACAGAAGAAAAATGAATACCTTTGCAACAACCATCAAACAACATAGTTCATTCTTTATAAAAGTGGAAAACTCTATAAACGTTCAGATGACCTTGAATCAGTTCTATTTTTTTTCTTCTTTATGTTCTGAATTAGAACAAGATGGCAGGGTCCTTTCTTCATAGACTTCTCCCACCTTAAGCCAAGATTCTGAAATGGAGTATGTTCTTAATACATCCAAATAAAGTAAAAAGTCTTGTAGGCAAGTAGGTATCGGCAACTGGCGGATGTGCTGGTCTGACTGCAAACAAACACTTGTTAAAAGTGACCGAATCTCCAGGCGGCACAGATGAGACAATGATGGGATATGTTCTGTCACAAGAAAGAAACATGCATTTATCAGGAGCAAAACAACTGAGTGTTTCATGAATCTTCTGCTTCAGTACCAAAGGCCTGCAGAGGGAGGCCAATACCTTTGAGGGAGGCCAATATTCAAGAATTACACTTGGCTTCTGTGGGGTAAGTATGTCCCAGGCTATACACCACAGAGTAACAGAGTCCAGGGAAAAATTGGATTTTATTTCATCTAATTCCAATTTATATATAACAAATAATTATTGATAAGTTATGTAATGTAATAATTCTATTTTTCTGTCACATTAAAATTATCACTGTTACCATTTAATAACAATTTTTGGTGTTCTGGGGGACACAGCCAGGACTTTGAGAAATTGCTGGTTTCTGTTGTTTACAAAGAGAATGACAATGGGCCCCATACAAAACTTCTGCAGACTTTAACTGATGTATTCCTTCATGAATTGAAGGACCTACTCTTAGTCTCAGCCATTCTTTGACTTTGTCTCTCTTGGGGGTACAGACAGTCTTCTGGACTGGAGTTGGATTTCCTACTGTTTTACAATAAAAAAATTGTATATTTATATTTCCTCTTTGATAATATTAGGGAAAAAGGGTGTTGTTAATTATTTACTGAATGGGAAATCCTTGACTTTCTCATGCCTAATCTTCAAAGAAAGCTATATTCTGGACTAAAACAGTCAGAATAAACAGTGTTTTAAAATTAAATAAAATAAGATCAAAGACGAGCCACTAACAAAGCAGAGCAGATTTAAATCAGGACCTGAAATAAGGGTAAGCAGCAGGCCTAAGTGTTAAGACATCAGCTTTTCTTTTTTCGTTTCCTTCTTTAGCATTTGGTTTTTCTCATTTATTTCTCTATTTCATGTATGTACTATATGTGGTGTGGTTCTATCTGTGTGGATGGGAGGGAGGGAGGGAGGGAGGGAGGGATAGATTTAGATGTGTAAAACTTACATTTCCAATGTTTTTTAATATGGAAGAAAACAGAACTGAAATTTCAGATACCAGGCTGAAATATAAGTTGAAAGAAGCCAACTAGGGAGGGATTTGATGACTCACTTCAAATACTTGAAAAGATTCACCTAGGAGAAGACTATTATCCATTGACCCAGAGTGTAGAATACAATAAACGGATTTAACAGTACCTCAAAGGAAGATTCCTTTTAAATGTGAAGAAAATTGTAAAGCTAACAATATTTTGACGACTGGGACCAATTACCGAAAAAGGTGGTAAACTGGTTCACTGGATATGTTCAAATAGGAGCTAGATAGACTTGTAATAAGAATGCTTTAATCCTAATTCTTGCACTGACCGAAGGACTGGATGGCCCCAAAAGCTTCTTCCAATTTTATCATGGGGATAGAAAAATATTTGTTCTGAAAGAAGTTATGGAAAATATTTACATTGGTTGAAAGGAAAAGGAAAAGGAAAGGGTGCTTTGGCTAACATTTTCAAATAAACAGGCTCATGCTGAAGAACAACTTATTTCCAACAGCTTTTGGTTACAAAGAAAACAGTAAGGAAGGCAGCAATTTTTACTGATCAAAAATAGTTTGGCCTTCAAACAAGTACATTTGTTAAGACTTTTCTTCTGTTTATACAGGAACTGTGGGAATGCTGATTGGGAAGCTACTTTGCAAAGCTGGAAGTTACACACCCTAAAGACACAACTTTACACATAGTCCTTGACTTACTACCACAATTGAGCCCAGAATTTAAGCCATAAGTCATTGCAATTCCTAAGTGAGATGGCCACATGATCACCTTACTCAAAAAACACAATCCTGACTCTCCCTGTTGTGGTAATTAAGTGATCCTGTGGGTCATTAAGCAGAGCAAAATAATTACCTGCCAAAGGGGGAAGAGGGGGCAGGCAGTTCCCCTCTGTGAGCAGAAGGAACCTGTAGCACTGGGCTGGAGAACTCCATCCTAAAATCCAAGCAGGATTTTGGCATGAAGTGTTTGCAGTATGGTGCATTCTGAGCCAGCCCCCAGAAATGAAGGAATCCTCTCACTTCTGGAGGAAGCTGGCTGGAAATGCCTTATGCTTTAAATGCCCGTTGCAAAATCCTGCTTGGATTTTGGGAGGAACAATTTCACTCAACCTCCTTACAGAGACTCTCCACCCTGCAGCACATTTGAAATGGATCTTTTTCACTCAGCCCCCAGGAAGCAGAGGACATCTTCTGAGCAAGAAGCCATGGCTGCGAACCTTTCCTGCTGGCTTCCCCATTGACTTCCTGGGGAAGCTGGCAGGGAAGACTAAATATGGTGACCACATAATCATAGGGTGCTTGGCAGCCCGCCTTAACTTGAAATAGGTTACCAAGTGCCCGAATCACTATCGCGTGAATGCAGGGGGTGCTATAACAGCCACATGATCAGACACAAGTTGTAATTTTGAATGGTTGCTAAACAAAGGGTTGTTAAGCCCCCCCCCCCGAAGCATACACTAACCAACTCAAACAGAAAAATCTGCCTAGCACACAGAAACCTGGATGGAGTTCACAGCAGACTGAGGTAGGCTAAGGATAACATAATCCAGAGATGTCAAATTCAAGGCCCAAGGGCCAGATCTGGCCCGTGGGGTGCTTAGATCTGGCCCACGGGATGCTTAGATCTGGCACGCAGTACCGCCATGGAAACAGCGAAGGACCAGCCCACAGTGCCTCTGCCAGCAAAAATGGAGCTCTGGAGGGCTGCACAAGCTGGCATTTTCACTGGCAGAGGGTTGCAGGAGGCCATCACAGCTGAAAATGGAACTCAGAAGCCTGTTTTCACTGGCAAAGTGCTTGGGCCCCCACAGGCGCCTCCAACACGAGTGATGTCGAGCTGGCCACTCCCACCCTAGCCATGCCCACCCCGGCTCCCTGAGGTCAAACACAACCCTGATGCAGCCCTCAATGAGTTTGACACACCTGACATAATCCATTCTTCCCCCTCCATCCCCAAATGTTAGTTAACTTGTCTTTGTGCTGGGGTCCAGAGTCAGACCACCTCAGCTTTCCCACTCCTGAATATAGGGGAAAAACTTGGCCTACTTTAATTCTAGGAGCAGAATTAAAAAGAAAACTGTGAAAACTGTATACTAAGTCTAGAAAAACAGTTCCTTCCATATATTCTATAATAGATATAACCTTCTGGAATCCCAGTTAGCGGGAAGAACAAATGTGAAGCAGAAGAATAAATGCCTCACATAATGTTCATTCAGGAAAACAATGGTTTAAAAACCTTCTGAAAACCCAGTGATAGAGCACCCACAACTTCTGAAAGCAAGCTGTTCAGATTAATTGTTCTAACTGTCAGGAAATGGTGGCAGTAGGAACAACCAAACTGTTATCCCAAAGTTGGAGGTGAGGGCTGGGATAAAATTCCTACCTTCTGATTTCAATACCCCCCCACCTCCGTCTACCATCAGCTAAGTCTATTACACAGGTATATACACAACATATTTTGTGTGCCTGTCTCTCCATGTATACACATACATGTGTACGCATATATATATACACACACAACATATGCCCACTTTCAGAGCAAAAGGGAAATCTCCAGGATTGGCTGCAGTTGGAGTTCACTTTACTGAAAACATGGGGAAGAACAACACAATGCACAGGAGTTTTGAATAATGTTCATGCATATATATGCACATATTCTCCCTTGGGAGATCATCTTAAAACTAAGGTCCATATGGGTATATACAGTGAGTGATACTGGTGGCAGTTAACCCGTTTCAGAACATTACCCATGAAAGAGACATAAATTGGTCAATATTTGGTTTCTTTTACTGAGATTCCTCTGCACTGTATCTGACGGGATGTGTGCTCTAAAATGGTGCTCGGAGGGATTATTACTTTTTAGCTCCAGAGTTAACTGGCTGAGAATGTTAATTGCAAGTGTTCACTTTGCAAATTAGCATATTATTAGTGTTATTTAAAATAAGGAAAGTGATAGTAAAAGTGAGCAGGAAAAGTAAGAATGGCAGAAAATAAGGGTGATAGTTTGACAAAAGATGTGCTGATGAATCCCCCTGGATGAATTAGGGAGAAATTCAGGGTGGAACTGAAAAAAATAAAATAAAAGTGATAGCAATACTCAATTTCAGGTGTATTTACTGCTAAGATTTTGCAAAAAGTGCTAGTTTTATGGGTTCACATATGCTCAAATATTTGTTCTCATTAATCTTCTCTTATATTCTTCTATAAAGGCTTACCTTTGGATCCCTTAGAACATAATTTAATAAGCACTCTGCAGGATCAAACCAAAAACCTATCTAGTTCAGCATCTTATTTCCCACTAGAGGACTCTAAGAAGTGCATGAGTAAAATATCCTGGGTCACTGTCATCTTTCCACAAGTAATATTCAGAGGTATACTTGGACATGGAAAATTTGCATTTCAGATAGCTAACAACCATTTATAACAATTAATGGTTTATGGAAAGATAGGCATCAAATAAATTTAATAATAACAACAACTATTAATGCTCTCTAAATCTGTATTTGTTACAGGCAATCATATTTTGCAACAGCAAGTTCAGATTCATTGTATTTTGCACAGAATCTAACAACCAACATAAACCTTTTCCGACTAGGTGCTTTCTAGATATATTAGAATAACAATTGTCAAGAATTCCCCAGGCAATATTTAGATGACAACAGGTAAGGGACACTGGATTATCATATATATCAAGCCAGTTCTTCAAAACGCTTCTATGTGGCCCCCAGAAACCTTCAAAAGTATTATCAAATTCCAATGTTTAATGTGACAGAAAGGCAATTAATAAATGAATGACTAGAAACTAATATTGTATTTAATTCTAATAGCATAAAATATGGTATTTTATCATAATTCCATTTAATTCTTGAAGTCAATGTATTTGGGAATGAAACCACTGAGTGTTCACCAAGAATGTTGTGTATCCTAATATTTAAAAAGAAAATATTAGAACAAAGTCAATTCAGACCATACTAACAAGCATAAGTTTGAATTTTTTAAAGAGTTTTTAAACAGAAAAAAAAAAATAAGAAAAAAAGATCTAGTTGGCAAGCTGATAGAGACCATAAAGTGAGATTAATTAAAGCACCATTCAGGCAGAACTCTCTCCATGCGTTTGCCGGATTTGAACACAAAAGAAAAGAGACATTTTCTGATCAGAGGCTTTCCTAACCTTTCCATTATTAAAAGATGGTATTTCGGTCTCCAGGGTATCTAGTTAGCAACTGATGATTGCAGACTATATCTGCACTATTCTCCCCGCCTGGCAGGCAGTCTGCAGCTTCACTGTTGCCTGCAGTAATTGGATGACCTTTATTTCCAGAGCAGGATTAAGCAGAGCCACAGGATCATTTATTAAAAACACAACAGCACACTGGTTTCAGAAGTCTAATTTGGGGAGAAAAAAAAAAGGCCAAGTTGCACAGATGCCTCTAATACTTCAATACTAGCATCCACTGTTTAGGAAATCTTCTAGCCACTCAGCATATGGCCCAGAATAATCTAGATATTCCCAAAGTCTCTCTACTTAAAACTAGAAAATCCAGGATCCTTCAATTTTCAAAACATTTGGTTCATTGATAATAATAAATTGGTGTTCATGGCACAGTAAGCTGACCTCAAGATACTATCTATACATCTTCTCTCTCTTTTGTATAGCTTTTTTAACCCACAAAAGCACCAAGGTGCTGCTACGATGCCTCACTGTGACAAGGGGTGTGTTCGTGGGAGAAACATGCAAAGAATGCTAAGAATCAATTTCAAGAGTGCATATTCCCAGCAGTGTCACTCAAAGCCTGAAGGTCATCTCAGTTGTTCAGCTAAAGCAAGCCGACACCTATATCAGGTAGCAGCAATATTGGAAAATTGTGGAAGATGAGTGTCACTTAAGTACCATAACAAGGCATCGTTTCATACCATGCTAAGAAAAGCAATGGTAAATCACGCCTATATGTTATCAACAAAACCACAAAGACAGACAATATAAAATGATTGACAATATTTAGTATCGGATGATGAGCCCCTTAGGTCATATTGCAGTCAATATACTAATGAGGAAGAACTACGGGATTTGTTTCAGAATATTAATAGTGTTTATGATGTGGCTACATTAAAGGCTTTGGAGTGTCTAGTAGCTGGTGCTGTCATGAAGGGGTGGGGGAGGAAGCAGAGCTGCATGAACAGAATTACATGAGAATTTGAAATGTAAGAAGCATGAATATTTCTAGGCCTAGAAAACAGAATGACAGAAACTGAAAAAAAAGAAGTGGAAGTCTTGACAAGAAAGACAAGATCTCGGGAAGAAGAATGTCAAACAACTCTTAAGAAGAATTGTTACAATCACATTTCTAGATATTGAAGATGGAAACATACACAGAAAAGGCCAATAAAGTAAATTACTTTGGGATAAGTGAGAAAGTAAGACACTATCAAAAAAAAAGTCACTTTATTGATTTGACATCTATTACACTACATTACATGTAGTGTAAAAATGGGAAGCTCACAACTATTCAATATCCTCATACAAAACCTAAATAAAGCAAAGCCACAGTCCATAGCAAAGCAGTCTCCAGGTCAGAAAATAAGTTGTATATGCTCTTTCCTTATTTATTCAGGTGTACGCTTAATGTATATTGAGAGAGCCTGAATTAGAAGAACATGGGCATGATTTTGAAATTGGAGGAAGAAATCTCAGTAGACTGAACTATGCTTTTGATACTACTCTAATACATAGGTAAAGGTGAAGGTTCCCTTTGCACATATGTGCTAGTCGTTCCCAACTCTAGGGCGTGGTGCTCATCTCCGTTTCAAAGCCGAAGAGCCAGTGCTGTCAGAAGACATCTCCGTGGTCATGTGGCCGGCATGA
>JANHFM010005643.1:43825-57090 GCA_032468115.1 Grayia smithii | reverse complement strand
ACTGTTTCCCTGAAAATAAGACCGTCTTATATTTTTTTGAATCCTGAAATAAGCACTTGGCCTTATTGCCATGCACTCAAAAGCCTGATTGGATTTATTATCAGGGGATGTCTTATTTTGGGGGAAACAGAATACTACAAAACAGTTATTTCAGAAGTAAATTTTTGGTGATTGAAGATCACTTTCACATTTGTTGGCTAGCCAAGGCCAAAGTATTGTGGTAAATAATGCAAATCTTATTTTTTTATTGGGTTTGTTCTAAGTGTGAGTACAGTATGATTCCTTAAGGCTATCTCTGTTTTCTCCTTTCCAGTATTTAAAACCAGTTTTTGGATTCCTGTACCATGTTCTGCACATTTCCTACATTAAAATGAGCCAAAACTCTGCCCTGTCATTACTTTTTCACCCTTTGTTTCTGTGAATTTTATTTACTTTATTGTATTTGATAAGTCATCTCATTCAAAACCTTAGAAAGCTCAAATTTCTCATTGCAAGCAAAACATGTCTAAAGAATACTCATGTCCAGGCAACTGAAATATCTGGATCTTATTGATATCAAAGCAGAGACTGTTGTACATGCAAAGTAGAGACTGTGGTACATTACGACTTATATACAGCACAGGTGAGAAAGAGGGCTGAGAAAATATCTATAGATCCCTCACATCCTGGACATTAACTGTTTCAACTCCTCTCTCAGGACACTGGTATAGGGCATTGCACGCCAAAACAACTAGACACAGAGATAGTCTTTTTGCCTCATGCCATCACTCTGCTAAATACCTAATTACACAGTATTGTCTTACATCTAAAGATATTTACTGATGTAGTAGCTGATGTAGTAGGATTGTATTACTATTATCCTTCTCATCTTTTCTACTACCTTCTCTTATTGATATCTTATGATTATATTACTTTGTTGTTTGTATGTAGACTGAGAGCTTATGCACCAGAGACAAATTCCTTGGGTATCCAATCACATTTGGCCAAAACAGAATATTCTATTCTAAAAAAGAAAATCCATTAACATCCTAAAGTGCATATTTGAGGAAACTGCATTCAGTTCAGGGATATACTAATGACCAGCTGAATATTTAAAAAACATGAAATAGAAAAAAATGCAGTTTAAAAGCATTTGGAAAATTGCATTAAAAATGTGTGAGTTTTGGGAAAATTGCTTACAATAACAAACACAAATTTGGTTAAAAGCAAATAGAAATTGAAAGAATGAAAGACTGTATCAATACCTGTGACACGAATAATATGAATGTATTTAGATTGATCCATATATCTATATCTTGTTTAATGGCTTGGCTAATTAAGATTGCTTCTCCCATACAAACCTGTCAGGTTATTGAGATATTGACTGCAAGATCATCTTCTGGTATGACCTGCTTTTAAAATATTCTATTGAAGGTAAGCTGTTCTCATGTTCATGCAAATCTAAATAAAGTGCTTTCTGTATTCCCTGATCTTCAGAAAGCAGTGTCCCAGATAAGTTAATGCCTTAATTCAGGCAAATTTGAATGTAATTCTTCCTCAATCTCTCCTCAATGGACTGTGTGAAGGTCTTAGAAAGCAAGAATCAAGGCAGGTCAGATGGGTATAGGTCAGCGGTGAAATCCTCTGAAGTCTGCTATTGGTTCTATGAGTCTGCTACCAAGTGTGCGCTTCGCCTGAGGTGTGCCTGTGCAGTGCTAAAAAAGGAACATTTTGAAGCCTTCCGAGTCTGCAAAGGTAAGTAGAACAGTGTGTGTGTGTGTGTGAGTGTGTGAGTGTGTGTGTGTGTGTGTGTGTGAATCTGCTGTGCATGCGATTTACATTAGCTAGAAAGCAGGAAATCTGATGATTCTAGCTGATATAAATCATGCGTCACAGCTGATTGTCGCCCAGCTGATTGTTGGAAATACCATTTCACCTGAACCAGTAGCATTTTTTACTACGGTTCGCCCGAACTGGTCCAAACCGGTGGCATTTCACCCCTGGTATAGATATGTGTGGGAAAGCTTAACCTACTCACAATTCAAGTCTTCTTGTGTCTCGATTCAAGTAGGCAGCTGACTATACCTGCTTAGGTCTATAGATTTACCTTAGATCACTGCATATGTTACCTAATAGCTCACTTTTAATCACTCGAAACAAGCACTCTGCGCATGCGCAGAGCAGTTTAGCCCAGTTGATGGGCGCTTTTTAGTGGATTGCCGCGCCTCAGCTGGCCTAAACTAAAGGAGAAATAAAGGAGAAACGTAAGTACGGGCAGGTGGGTGGGCCCAGCTCCCAGCCACAGAGAACCGGTTCAGTGATGTCATACCATCACCACTACCGGCTCGTGCGAACTGGGCCGAACCGGGAACAACTCACCACTGCTTTATACCCTCCAGACATGTTGGAATGTATCTCCAGAATTCTCACCTAGCACGGTGTTTAGAATTTGCTGCTCAATATCTCCAGAGGGGACAAAATTGGAGAACTGCAATCTGAATAGTGCTGGAGTAGGAAAACTGCTGTAGTATAAACCGTCATGGGAATCCCTTGCTTGGAGAACTGCTCTGCTGGGTCAAAGGGCAGGAGTATTGACCAACTCAAGAGGATTCCTAACAGGCAGAGGTGAAGACATTTGCATGCTGAGTGCAATTGTGAGCAATTGGGGATCATGGTATGGATATACTGAAACCTTTAGAAACTTTTCTTTGAGTCTCACTGCTATACTTGATGACTGCCTTTTCTAGTTCTGTTCCTCAGGAAGACCAGCTTGGCTGTGAGTTTATTAATTCTGTTTTTGATGAGAGATCTTGTTTTCTGAAGGCTGAGTATTTTGTTTTTCATTTAGATGTTTTAGATCAGGGGTCTCCAACTTTGGCAACTTTAAGCCTGGGGAATTCTGGGAGCAGAAGTCCTCCAGGTTTAAAGTTGATAAGGTTGGAGACCCCTGTTTTAGATGCTTCTTTTCTCCTGGCTAATTTATTGCTGCTCTGTTACATGAGTTGTTAATTATTGTTGATATATTTTCTTCCCTGCTCTGTGAACAGTGGTATTGAACAGCAGGGTATTGAATGCTTAATTAAAAGCCAATGCATTTGGCATGTCCCCAATACTCACTTATGCTTGAAAACCAAACATAAATTACATCGAGAAATAAAAGATAAGTGGTAAGTATATTGAAGGTCATTTTACCTACCATCCTCCGATCATCATTTTCAGAATGGTTAGTTATTTGTTGAAAGGGGGATGAAGAACTTAGATTCTACTATTAAATTCAAAATTTATACTGAAGACAGTAAAAGACTGCATACGTTTATGATGCAAACATAGAGCTGCCTTTATGAGTTTTCTGGTGTCATGCTATTTGTAAAATGAAATGTTGCCCTCACTTTATGTAAGCAGGAAATCCTGGGGTGGTTAACAGTATTTCATGTTTGTAGTGTTCTGATTTTGCACTACTTTTTTTCACTGTATTTTGAAGCAATTTCTAAGCCTAGCCACTGATTTGGTAGAAAATCCTGACTTACAGAGCCCAGAAGGAAAGGAAGAAGTTGAAATTGGATTCCTGCAAGATGAAACTGCTATTTGGAGTAATGAACTTTCTTCTTACATTCTATGTTTCATACTTCCTATATTTCATATTTTCACTGCTATTCTGTTTTTGTAGCTTCAGATTCCCCCTTCCTCCCTGACAGCATCAACAACTAGATGTTACAAAGGCTTTAATCTATCCACATCATAAACACTAGTATTATGTAGCTTGTTCACTGCCATCTGACCTGAGGGCCCATTGTCTACACATTGTCTCTACAGGCTGTATTGTCTATGCCAGTGTTTCTCAACCTTGTTTCTCAACCTAATTTCCCAATTAGTAACTTCTCCTGAAAGTTCTATTTTTAGCCACCTTTAAACCAGTGGTTCTCAACCTATGGGTCAGGACCCCTTTGGGGGTCGAATGACTCCTTCACAGGGGTTGCCTAGGACGATTCATAATAGTAGCAAAATTAAAGTTATGAAGTAGCAATGAAAATAATTTTATGGTTGGGGGTCACCACAACATGAGGAATTGTATTAAAGGGTTTCAGCATTAGGAAGGTTGAGAACCACTGAGCTAGGCTATTCCTAAGTAACTGAAAGTGTAATTTAGTGGTTTAGAGCAAATGCTCTGCTAAAAGAAGAGAAAGCAGTATTGAAAATAAAAAGTTAATTTTTATATAACCTTTGTTTCATAATCATGTTGAAGGGTCAATAATGAGTAGTAGAGAATAAAACAGTGATATTAAATTTGCAAAGAGATGAACTCAATTTATTTTACTGGATATTTTTTTTCACTATTCTAAATCCACTATTTGACATTTAGTGAACAAAATATGCCTAACATGTAAGTAATTCTTAAAACCTTTCCAAGAGCAACTGAACAGAAATATTCAATTTGGATTACCAAATATATGGTGTGTTATAAGTGTTCTAGTCAAATAAATTCAAGACATGGCTTTGAAATTTATTTTTACTGATATATTTCATAAATATGTAAATATTTTATAATGTAAGTCAATAATACACTGTATATTTATGTATTTGTTTATTTATTTTCATTTCTTTATCCCATCTTTATTATTTTATTTATAAAAAGGAAGTAAACATATCTAATATTCCTTCTTCCTCCTATTGTCCCCACAACAGCTACCTTGTGAAGTGAGTTGGGCTAAGAGAGAGTGATTAGCCCAAGGACACCCAGCTGGCTTTCATGGCTAAGGCAGTACTAGAACTCACAGTCTCCCAGTTTCTAGCCTGATGCCTTAACCATTAGACTAAACCTGTTAACAGCTCTCTTGTACACAAATTCATCTGACTGGCAATGGATACCAGAGATTTGTTAGTATGATTCTCCCCAACTGTTTGTGGAAGTATAATAAGCGATGCATTATTGTTTTTTATAAAATAACAAATCTCTCAACTTTGTTGCCCTAATTCTTTACCTTTTCATTTAGGTGAAAAGCATTTCAGAGTTTGTCAATAAGTTTCTATACCATGTGAGCCCTCTACAAGATTACAAGAATATTGTAATCTGATATGGAGAACAAGATTCCTTAGTTTAATAATAGCTCCATAAAAAGGATCAATAACAGCAGAGAAGTTTCCCCAAACTATTTCCCCTTCCCATATTGGTCGATTTCTCCTGAAATGTGAAGCTGTATGTTCTAAAGCAGCGGTTCTCCAAGTAAGGTCTGGGAACCCCCAGGGATCCCCGAGACCTTTACAGATGTCACAAAGGCAAATAAATATTTTAACATTTCTCAGTTTTGATTTCTAATACAATAAATATTGCAAGATATAACCCAGATAAACAAAATGCACTTTGGAATCCTCAATCATTTTTAAGAATGTAAAGGGGTCCTGAGGCCAATATGTCTGTGTAGTGCTACTCTAAGGCATTTCCAAGCATCTAAAGATGAAAGATGAAATATTATCTGGAAGGAGAAAGTTTGAAAAACCTTTAATACAAACCAGTTACTGCTCCCATAATATTCACCTTGTTTGCTAGGTTGTTTGTTTATTTTTAAAATTTATTGGCCGCCCATCTTACCACAGGTTTTTGGTTTGCATAACTTTCTTGTCCTATAATAACTGCAAAGAACATACGCACCCTTTTTGAAAAGCAAGAGACATTGGTGATTTGCAGCCAAAAACAGGACAAGACTGAGCATCCGGACTGTAACCTTCCTTAAGCAAAAGTTCCAAGCAAATTTCCTGACCACTGTAGATTGCAGAATAGACAGGACTCACTTTGCCTTCAGCACTACCACAAACCCGGTCAGTAACTGGTATCAGCATGCGCAATATACTGCAAAAAAATAAAATAGATGTTACTGTATAAGCAAAAAAAATCTTTGTTATGTAGCTTACAGATGAAAACATCATTTTCCTGACCTTAAAACAAAAAACATTATTTGCTATCTTTTAATATGTTCTGTATAAAACTGAAATCTCAGCAAATTATAAGAACTCGCTGATCTCATCTAGATTCTAAAACTAAGTAGGATTCTGCCTAATGGATACGAGACCTTTAAAAAATACCAGTGCTGAGACAAGATATATCGGTTTATAGAATCCCGGAAAAGGCAGTGGCAAGTAACCTTAATTTTGCTGCCAAGAATATTGCATAATTTCATTCATGCTGTTAATAGTAGTTGAGCTTGATTCAAGGGCTTACATAGTGGGTAACTGAGCCCATATGGTAAAAAGTTGAAGCTTTCAAGCCTTGTCTTTCAGAGGTGAGTCCTCTGGACCCATCTTTTGCTTTGGAATGGCAACATTTCATCTTGAATCCTCTGTGTAATGCTAGTAAGTGTGGGAAATAGGACTCTCAAACCAGTGTTGTCTTTTTAGCAATTAACAGATTTAAAAAACCAAACAAGCAAAATAATTGCAGTATAATAATAACCTCCTGGCCATCTAGCATATAAACATGTAGCTGGATTATCCACCCTTCCTCTCCTCCTTGGGTGATCGACCAACCTCACCAGAAAAAAATACAACCAAATTTTATTTTAAAAACAGAAATGATAAAATATATTCCTATTTAATTTTTAAAAAATACAAATGTTGAATGTGAAAGATAAGTTACAGGCCTGTTCAGATTGCAATAAAACAGCTGATTGAAAGGAAAAATACAAAGGATAATGCAATATTCTAGACAAGCAAGATGCTGTTTTTCATTCTGAGAGAAAAAAGAAGATGGGTTAGGTATTTCAAATTAATATTAAAGATTACATAAACATCCCAGAGAAGATTTGGAATCTCCATATGCAATCTGATAGGTTGAAGACTGAGGTTACATGCTCAATTCGTCAGAGAAATAACATCAGACTTTAGCACATTGTTTACATTGTGACAGAGAGATATTTTATTTTTAAATCCATTTTCTCTTCCATGATAGCCCAATTTTAATCTACCCAAGTTCCATAGCTTGGTGTGTGCATTCAAACAGCATTCAATACATATGCAGCCAGAAGTTTGATATGCAGCCAGAACTTTTTACAGAAAGCTGTAAGCAGAAGACTTTAAATTCCCTTCATCCCAAAACCACATTTTGGAAGAAAAAAATCTTGCCTTTGAAAAGACTGCCTATTATGAACTAAATAAAATGTCTGTGAGGAGGAACCCAATAGAATTGCCTCATAGGTCATAGTGAAGCTGGGACAGATATTTTAAATTATAAGGAAAGGGAGGTTGTCCCATTGCTTATAGTGCCCATTTTCAGGAAATGGGGGAAGCTGAGGTTAGAAAGTATTGCTTTCCAACAACTTTTCTTTGGAACAGGCTTCCTCTAGATGTGTTTATCACACTTGACAGTTTTAAGGTGTGTGAACTTCAACTCCCAGAATTCTCCATGGGTGACTAGGGAATTCTGGGAGTTGAAATCCACACATCTCAAAGTTGCCAAGTTTGAGAAACACTGCTCCAGATGTTAGCCTGGCCCCTCCAGTAATAATATTCCAGAAGTTAGCAAAGGCTGAATGCGAGAGAGAGTATGAGAAATGATTCTTAGTCATAACTATTCTTATTATGTTTCTCATTTTTTATTCTTACTGTTGTAGCTTTAGGTTTTTTAGTTGTCTTGGAATTCTGAAGTTATGAAACAATGATTTTAAACTGCTTATTTATTTTAAATGTTTGTGCACATATATTTGTATTTTTTTTCCTAACTGGAGTTGCTTCTATTCTACTGTACCTTTTTATTGTAAGCCATGGTAGTCCACATGTTTCTCCAAAATACAAATTTAATACAAAATTCAACTGATTTTAAGTTGAGGATGTCCTCAACTTACAACCAGTTGCTTAGCAACAGTTCAAAGTTATGGCAGACCTCACCAAAAGCTAACAACATGGTCCCAAAGTTAAGGCTGCTGCAGCACCCCCACAGTCATTTGCCATTAGGACCAGCCACAGGGATACTGCAGCACATACACACTCACCACCACCTATCTCCCTCTATCCCATCCACCAGACTCTACATCTACACTGTCACTCTTATGGTCACTTTTTGAAGATCTCTGGAACTCCATTCAGGTTAGGGAAGCAAAGCAAAACACTTTGTTGATGGGCTGCACAGTGAAATCCCAGAAGAGCCACCATCTTCTCAGCTGCCACAATGGCAGTTGCTCCTGGGATTGCACTGGGCAGCCCAACAACAAAGAAACTTGCCTTGCTTCCCAACTGAGTTCAAAAAATCTTTGCTAGGTAAATGTGCAATGGGTAACATGGGGTGAGGAGGAGGGTTTGGGGCCCAGTGGGGCAGCATTGTGAGGGGCGGGAAGCAGAGCACCAGCTGTCTCATAGGGTGGGGGAGACCTTGGGGGTCCCAGGAACCCACGAGGCACACCATGTAACATCCTGCACATTTAACTACCATATCGAGAAGATCAGGGATAGACGGTCCAAAGTGAAACAATCACATGGATGCTTCACTTAATGACCGCCACAAACTCTGACCATAATGGACAGTCTCCATTACTGTCATGATTATTTAGACAGACAATAATAACAATAATAATAACCATTACTTCTTCCCAAGGTCTTGTATAAATGATGCATTTAGTGTTTTGAACTATTAGGCTGCCTCTGTGATTCCTGTAACATTTGAGAAGCACAGAACCAGCTCTGCATGCAGATGGTCCAATTTCTGACAGTTCTAATTTAAAAAATGAAGTGTCAGGAAATGGGAAAGAAAGTGTTTTGGTAGAAAACTGCTGCTTCTCAGAGTTAGCATTGGACAAACAACCTGATCTGATGAAAAGCTGCTTTCTATATTCCTAAAGGTTTATACTTTTCTCTGTTGCTAGGTGATTATCTACAGATTTTTTTCATAATTTACCGTGTGTAACTTTCCCACTTGGTTCACAAATACATGAAGGTACATCAAATACCTCAAAACAGGCATATTCAACCCGCAGCCCATGCACTGTATGAGACCCTGGACAGCTAGTTATGCAGTCCCATAAAAAAATAAAAAATAATGGAAGTTTATTATTTATGTAAAGGTAAACGTAAAAGTTTCTCCATCCAGTTATATCTGACTCTAGGGAGCAGTGCTTATCTCTGTTTCTTACCCAAGAAAGTCAGCGTTGTCTGAAGACATTTCTGTGATTATGTGGCCAGAATGACCATAAGCTGAATGGCACGAAACGTTGTTACCTTGCCACCAAAGTGGTTATTTATCTACTTGTATTTGCATGCTTTTGAACTGCTAGGTAGGGTAGGACTGGGGCAAGTAATGGGAACTCACGGTGTCACACAACACCGGGTTTCAAACCTGGACTGTCAGCTTTCCAGCCGACAAGCTCAGCCTCTTTAACCATCATACCCCTGTTATTTATACACATTAATTATATTACATATTTTATATGCATCCCAGGACAATTCCTCTTCTTCCCAGGTAAGCCAAAAGGTTGGACATCCATGCCCTAAAGGAAGAAGGGAACTTCCACTCATACAACAGTTTATTTTTCTTTATCCTGCTTTTCTTCCTATTCTGTGTCAATGCCTCATAACAAACTGCTGGTTTGTTCTCTGGTTCTGATTAAAAGCATGAAATTTAGGACTTAAAATTTTCAATCCAAACATTGCTATTTTCTGGAATTCTCAAGGGCAAATTGGGTCATTCAGGAGTCATCAAGGCAATCATGATACCCTGACTCATTTCAGAGAAATATCAACTTTTTTTACTTTTATGTGATTATTTTATTATTTATATTAAATATTTTTATATTATATAATATTTTATATTTTATAAAAAAATAAACTTTCTTTTACTATTATTTACTATTATACTATTATTACATTAGAAAATGTATAACCTCAGCTACTACAAAGACATTTTAAATCATAAAGAGCCATGGTGATGCAGTGCAGTTCTACAGGCTACTTCTTCTGACTGACTGCTGACTGCAATTTGGCATTTCCAATCTCACCAGGCTCAAGGGTGACTCAGCCTTCTATCCTTCCAAGGTGGGTAAAATGAGGACTCAAATTGTTGGGGGCAATATGTAAACCGCTTAGAGAGGGCTGTAAAGCACTGTAAAGCACTATATATAGTGTTTCCCAGAAAATAAGACAGGGTCTTATTTTCTTTTGAACCCTGAAATAAGGGCTTGGCCTTATTATTGGGGGGTCCGGCAGAGAGAGGGTCCCTCCGTGTGCCATCAAGCCCCGCCCCTCCTGGGGGGAAGGAAACGCGAGCGGCCCAAAGGGGCCAAGCTGCGTAAGCACCTGTTCCCTCCCCCGCTTGCTCACTATGTTGATGTGGGCAAAGCCGGTGGAGCACCTGGCTGGAAGCTGCTGGAAAGGGAGAAGAGGCCTGTCAGGGAAGCCACCTGCTACCAAGTCTTCCAAGAGCCAGGGCAGAGAGGTGGCGAAGGGAGTTACAGTCCCACATGGGGAGACCATGCCGCTGTCGCCATCTGAGCACTGAGGATGCTTCCTCTGCAGCTTCCAAAACCCACCTGGAAGCCAAGAAGGGGCCGGTTGGCCCAGCGGCCTGCTGTCAAGTCTTCCAGGAGCCGGGGCAGCCACATAGAGTTGGAACCAGAGAGCAGGAAGCGCAGTCCCAGAGCAGCCACTCTCTGGTTCCAATTCCATGCGGCTGCCCCAGCTCCCAGAAGACTCGACAACAGGCGGCTGGCCCAACCGGCCTCTTCTCAGCTTCCAACCAAGGTTTGGAAGCTGCAGAGGAAGCATCCTCAGTGCTTGGATGGCGGCGGCAGCGGTCTCCCCATGTGGGGCTGCAGCTCCCTTCGCCCTTCGCCACCTCTCTGCCCCGACTCTTGGAAGACTTGCAGCAGGTGGCTGGCCCGACCGGCATCTTCTCCATTTCCAGCGGCTTCCAGCTGCGATTTGGAAGCCACAGGAAAAGCCATCCTCATTGCTGGGTGGGCACCACGTGGCAAGAAGTGCCCAGTGGCTGCTCTCTTGTGAGCAGGGCAGGAGTTTGCAGGTGAGGGGGGTTGGACGGATGAAAGGCGGGCGAGCGCCAAGAGTGCTGGGTGGAAAGAGAATGAGAGGCAGCTCCCAATTAGCTCAGCTGATCCGTGGGTCTCAATTAAGGAATCCAGCTGCCATTAGCTGACCGGGGAAGGGAAGGGCTGCCTCCTGTGCTGGCCACACCCACCCCTTCACTAGGCTTATTTTCGGGGGAGGGCGTATATTTATGCCCACCCCAAAAATCACACTTGGCCTTATTTTCAGGACACATCCTATTTTTGGGGAAACACAATAAGTCTAAGTGCTATTGCTAAATATATAAAAAACAATGAAAAAAGTGAAATATATTAGAAAAACATTTTAAGTAAAATTTTACTACCAGTCAAAATCAGAGTAGATACAAAACTGATTCATCAACTGTAAAAATTCTGAAAGATTAAATAATTTATAATATTGCTTAGAAAATATAGTCAAAAATAGGAATGCCTTATTTTCATTACATTTCCCCAAAAAGACCGTGTCTTATATTTTTTCAAACCCTGAAATAAGCGCTTGGCCTTATTGCCATGCACTCAAAAGCCCGATTGAGCTTATTATCAGGGGATGTCTTATTTTGGGAGAAACAGGGTATTCAAAATATATTAATTTTTATTTCATAATTTATGCTCGGCCTTTCTTTCTTTATGGAGCTCAAGGCTTAACAGAAACTAAGAGCAATTTTTTCATATCACCTACTTGCAGTGTCCCATTTGTGCTGCTGCATGGATAGGTAGCTGCCATTCCTCTTCATTGCAGTACAAGTTTGGATTGGCTCCTTCGGCTAGTAACAGCTCCACACATTTGTCATTGCCCTCCTGGGCCGCAATGAAGAGGGGTGTGGCTTGATCTTTTGCTTGACAATTGATATTTGCTCCTGATAAGGAAATTTTAATAATTTGATAATGCTCCTCATTTTTAATGGCTCACTAAACCTTATTTTTATACTCTATGCTTAGACAGGAACTAGTATAACTACCAGAATTACAATAACCTTGTTGAATCTTTTAGGGATTTCTACAAATCAGCAATGTACCTATTTCTATCCAAACTCTGGGTATTAAATGCAGTTCAAACATATAGCCTTACTTCCATTAGGAGCAATGTTCATCACTCTATTTTCTTCAAAAGCCCTACACAGGAGCTGGATCTTTACTGCTCACCAGAACAGTCATAGAGACAGAATCATCCTTATTTCCAGCTTCAGTTAAGCATTTATTTTAACACAATAAAATTTTGCAAGACTAACATTCATACTATGAACATTATAGCAAAAAATGTACATAACTTCTGATAAGATTCAAGAAATTCAAATTACTTCATGTTTGACCCAACTGTTGATTCTTTTTTTTTTCTTTTTGCTATTACCATTGTCTATTCCCAACTTAAATTCTTTATTATCTAACACAGAGTTTCTCAACTAGGGTTCAGTAGAACCCTAAGGTTCTATGAGAAGTTGCCAGCCATTCCATGTGAGACTGCTTCGGGGGATGGGGGTGTCATATAAAGTTGACCATCGATACATCATTTGGTCTCATCATACAACAAGAGATATATAACTACTCAAACTGTTTTTCACATGGCATTCTCTTCTGCCAATCAGTCCCTCGATCAGGAGACTTAACAGAAAATAAGCAGCTAATAGTATAATCTAACTGTTACAATTCATCCACAGCTTCTACTAATGAAAGCCAAGACTGTAGTTTTGCAGAAATTACCATATGATATCAGTATCCTTAAGCATTCGAGTTTTCCATATTGTGCAGCAATAAATAAAGGCGTGATCCCAAAATCATCTACAGACTCTTTGTTGGCTCCTTCATCCAGGAGTAATTTCAGTATTTCAGAATAATTCTGAAATGGGGAAAAAGATAGGTTGTTAAAGAACTGAACTATAGAACTGAAATCTTTCCACTTTGGTTATTATTTGTAGCCAGTTCCTTGGTCCCTTAAAGCTAAATTCAGCTGATGCTAGTCCATTACAATATTGCCAGTGACAACTGAAAACACACAGTGGGATACTGGCAAAATATAAGCCAAAAGAGATTTAGAGGACTGCCATTTTATAATGCAGCCTTTTGTTTCTTGTAACATTTAATTCTGCTCAAGTGAAAGACTGATTTACAAAAGAGTTTTTAAAGCAGTTCTCAAGGGAGAAACAAACAAACAAAATGACTCCATAAGATTTTTTTTGGCTTTTTTAGGTCTTAAAGACTAGGCGGACATCAGGATAACTGAAGAAATCAGCCAGTTTTGCTATAAAACCT
>JANHFM010005643.1:19144-33328 GCA_032468115.1 Grayia smithii | reverse complement strand
CCATCTCCAGGCGAGTCTAATAGGTCCTATTTCCAAGTAGGCGCCATAGACTCTGATTTTTGTTAGATGTGGGCCATGGCGCTTGTGAGACAGGACAAGGAAACAGTTGCCTTTCAGGTGTTTACATTATGATTCATAATAGTAACAAAATTACAGTTATGAAATAGCAATGAAAATAATTTTATGGTTGGGGGTCACCACAACATGAGAAACTGTATTAAAGGGAAGTTATCAACCTTACTAACTGCATTAGGAAGGTTGAGAACCACTGCACTAGAGGGAGACAGGAAAATATTTGGCCATATTTTAAATTTTAAATTTTATTTAAATTTTATTTAAATTTAGATTAAATGTGTTAAAATAATGCTGGAATTTTAATGTGCCTGTTTTGCTTGCTACTTAGGATAGAAAAAAAAACCAAAAATCATAATGTCGAATTTTGACCTTTTGCTCCTTGAGTATCAGTAGCTCAAGCTACTGAGAATATGGTTTAAGGGTCAGATCTTATGCTTTTTGTAATTTCTGAAATATCTAACCCTGTTTAAAGAAACTAAACTCCTGAAAAATTGGAATCTCTGAAAATTCCCATTTCTCTGAAGCAGAAAGCATATAAATATCACTACTGCTGATACATTTCTCCTTACCTGCTTGAATTAAAAGCTTTAAACATTCATGTGTGTTTTGAAATGCAGCTTCATGAATAGCCATCCAACCTCTGTTATCAGGAACATCAATGCTGTATCCCTTTTTGATTAGTTTCTTCAAAAGTTTAATATTGCCTTCTCTGGCTGCAAGCCCAACAGCCGAACATCTATCAGAATAGGCTTCTGTAAAATCCATCCTAACAAATTGGGGTAGGAGAAAATAAAGAAGCATTGCCCATAAACTTAATGGAAAAAGAATACAACAGTGTATTATTTCAACAAAAGTTATCCTCATTAGAATATAAATCTACACAAATATATCTGATAGGCACCTCTACGATAAATTTATTTTCAGAAAGTATTAAAAACATCAGAAGGCCATGCCCAGAATATATACATCCAGCAGGATCACCAAGGTGTGAAGAGCATCCCAGCTAAAGCAAAAAGACTCATGTATCAGGCAGCAGCAATGTAGGAAAATGCTGGAAGAGAACAATCGCTTTAGCAACAACAGTAAAGGCACCATTTCATATTGTATGAGAGAAGACAATGGTAAACCACTCCTGTATTTTACTAGAAAACTACTTGGGTAGTTTGGATGATAGTTATGGTGACTGACAATATAGAGGCTGGTGCTGGGCCTCTGAGGTCAGATAGCATTCAACTTGCTACTGAGAAAGAGCTAAGGATTTTCCATAGTCTTCATGTCAGATTGATTAAATTCTTCAGGACACCTAGTCACTAACTGTGCCACACAGAAAAAGAAAATGCAAAGACAGAAGTATAGTGGGAAATGCAACATATGAAACATGAGCATGTTCAACACAGTGAAAGATTAAGTGAAACAACTACATGCTGATATTTTAAGTTACCGTATATTCCGGCGTATAAGACGACTGGGCGTATAAGACGACCCCCAACTTTTCCAGTTAAAATAGTTTGCCAGCCATGCATCTTGCAAGGTCAGTACCCGGCGTATAAGACGACCCCCCACTTATCTGAAGATTTTAATGGGTTAAAAAGTCGTCTTATACGCCAGAATTTACGGTAACTGAAATGGACTGTTGTGGGTGACGTTCAGTGATATCGCGTTGTTTGCTACTGTAGTAGTCTGAACATGAAAAACAAAAAAGGAACAACACTCAGATCACTCTTTGTTTAGGAGTTTTGCTGTGCAATCTCTTTTCACAATGGTGATCTATCAGATCAGTCAACCCATGGTGCCTAATGGATCCAATGAAGTTTCAGAAGGCACCTGTGCTGTTTTCCAAGAATCTGACGGCAGTTAAGACTGATCATCCATTAAAATAAAAGGGAAGCTGAGGAGTTTGACCAAATTACACTGGACTGATCACTCTCTTCTCACAGATCCAATATTGCTCCTTGGTTTACCAGAGAGCTTATGGAGATGAAATCACAGAGGAAGACTCATTTTGAGTCCAACCAAGAGTTCACATTTGCTTCTACACAGTGAAAATCCAACAACCAAATTGAGATATTTTGCCACTTTGTTGCATCTGATTAGAGATAGAAAAGACGATTTTCATAAAAAGTCTGAAAGGCTGAAAGCCCACTGTGAAGAATTTTATGACTTCTAGCTAATGAAACCACTCAAATTCAAGAAGAGTTGAACTTCAGCTGCATAGCATCAACAGAGGTAACGGCCCTTTTTAAGGGCCCTTTTCACAGGTCACTCACACACTGTATAAACTAAACTTATGTAACTAGAAGAAAGTCAGAAGGCTTTCTGGAAATTTCTTTATAAACTTAGAAGGCTACCCTTTTTAAACTCATCACAAACAACTGCAAAATCTCTTCCATGTAATAATAATTCTATTGTCACCTAATATTAAAATCATTATGGCTCACAGTATACTTAGCCACTATAGTACATGACTGCATAACAAATTATATAGTTTATAATTCAGTATGCCAGGAACCCAAACGTAGTTTGATTCATCACTAGTACAATGTATGAACAGATGGCTAAGGCAAGAATTAATACCGATTATGGCTTGGGCTGAAGAGACCATAAAGTGGCTGACTTGAGGCTGATCACACTTCAAATTGGCCTTCCTCAGAGGTTGTTACATGAACAGCGATCCCCACATTGGGCACTCTAAAGTCCCAGAAGGAAGAGGGGATAGAAATACAGTAATTAACTGAATACGAATTAGGGCACTGGCCCAAGTGGATTCAAAGCCCACACCCAAGCATCGCGTAAAGTTACAGGTTAAATTCGTGCAGCAAAGTAAGCAAAGAGCGAGGACGCCTCCATTGAGACTCGGCGGGCTGACGGACCCGGATCCTCACTTCCCTAGTTTGAAGTTAAAACCCGCTGCCTGGCCCAAGAACCTCAAAGGAGGAAGCTGGCGCAACCCCCTTGTCACCACGACGATTCCTCTTCCCTCTCGGTTGCCCCGGGGCAGCCTGAAGGGAAAGCGGTGAAGATGCTTCCCTCGGCGGCTCGGCGCGGGATATTCCGTAAGATGGCGGAGGCGTCTTGTAAAAACAAAAGGCCGCGCCGAACAGCCGTCACCAATCCGGCTTGCCCCTCGCCGAGCAGGACGAAGCAGCCAACGCGCCTCCCAGGACAGGCGGCCACTTCTCCTTCCTGCCTTTGCCCAAAGAAAGAGCAGGAGCCCAGCAGATCAATGGAATCGGTCACAGCCCCGCTCCCTTCATTGCCCGCTCTTCTCACCCGAGATTTTCGCCGGGGCACCCGGGGCTGCCGTGGCCGAGCGAGGCTCCCTTTCTAGGAAAGGAGGGGCAGCTGCTCAGCGCTTGGGATTCGGAGCGGTTCTCAGATCATCAGAAGCTTTGCCGAGCAGGAGCACAGCCTTTCTTTTCCTGGCTCAGAAGGGGATGCCGGGAGCTGTAGTTTGAGCTCGGTCTACGGCAAAAAGCCAGCGGCGCCTCTGACTCCCCAGTTCTCCTGGCGAGACAGTCAGTGGAGGGGCACGTGGTTAAGTGGAAGCGGAGCCCGCTCGGAGGTTGGGGCTCTTTTGAGCGCGGGCCCTGCGCTCTGCTGTGTGCTCTGCCTGCTCAACAAAGGCTGGAGAGAATATGCAAAGCCCTAGCAGCCCCCAGGGCCGCTGTTGCCCGTCCCCTCCCTCTTCCCCAGTCAGCGAAGCAAAGAGTGACGGGGCTAGAAACATGTGGGTGTTCGGATATGGCTCTCTCATCTGGAAGGTGGATTTTCCTTACGAGGACAAGATGGTAGGATACATCACGGGCTACAGCAGGAGGTTCTGGCAAGGCAGCACGGATCACCGTGGAGTGCCGGGCAAGGTGAGCTGCGGTAGGCAGACGGAGCGGAGAAGCGGCGCTACCTCGTTAGCCGCTCGGTGCCAGTGGGGCACTTGAGAGATGCCAGGACTCGCTCTCTCTTTTAGTTAGTGGGGAGAATTTGTTATCCTCCCAGATGGGAGCTGGGTTGGAATCGAACTGGGCCAGAGAAGGAAAAGGTTTGGGGAGGTGGACCTGTGCGACTGACAAGAGCTGACCCGCCAGCCATCCTGTTGCAGAGGAGCTTGGCAAGTGCCTGCGTGCCCACTGGTCGGATTGATGTTTGTGTGCATAACTGCCGAGGCAGATCTTCCACGTTTGGAGGAAAATAAGCCGAGTGCCAATTTACTACGGGTGGAGCGATTCCAGAACCCAGGTGCACTTTTCACACGCACAGCCCAGCGCTTATTATTGTTGGAATAATAGAGGAAAGGTGTCTTTGTCTCTCACAACTACTCTCTACGCTTTTAACTTGTCTATTTTATTTATACACAGACAAACCTCGAATACTAATATAGTTAACAATGCAACTTGGGTACAATTGGTTTTTTTCCCCCATTGGGGAAATGCAGACAGGACAGTGTATCTTGCAGGCAACAAGGAAAAGGACAAAGTTCCCAAATTAGGGAACTTTATTTTTTTTTATGGTTGCACTATACTTCAGTGTTTGGGTCATCTTCTATAAATTTATTTATATTTGCCCAGATTGCTTCTGAGCACACTATGAAGAGAACTTCAATGGCAAAATTCGATTTTCTGCTAAAAATAAAATTACTGACCTTGCATATCATGTTTAAATCCAAACCCATGGATAATGCTGGCTGTATTCCAACATGTTATACCAAAACAAAGAAATCACATTATGGCTTAAAATAATGGCCTGATTTGCACAACATACTAAGACATAACAGGATTTGTTTAGTTTTAGCTTAGCATGTATAGTTTAATCAGTTATTATTTAGCATATTGTGCAAATATGAACAGGTGTGATAATCTGAGGAACATGTTTGTTGTTAAAGATCAAGAAAAGTATTATCTCCTAAAACTGTCTTAAGGCATTTGCCATCAGCAAGTCTTAATTGCTGCACCCATTTTGTTCTTGAATGTAATTTGAGAAAAATTTCAGACTATTTCATAAAAGAAATAAATGTGTCATAGGATTGAAATGCACAGCTCAATCCTCCATGTTTTCTCTGAATAGGCTACGCTAAGCCAAATGAGATTGTCTAGTAAATAAAATAAAATAAGTTATTTCAAATATTTAAAAAGACCAACTTCCACTTACTACATGTGGATTTTGATTGCAAAACAAGAACATAATGTGCTCTGTGTAGTGAGATGAGCTATGCATCCAGTATTTTAAAATCTTCTGAAATGGGAAGGTAGAATCTTGGATTTCTAGTTTACTGTGCTGTGTAATTCATTCCAGTGTGTAGAGGGTTTCTGTATGTTTGGGGAAACAATTTACAACTTTCTGAAGTGATACTATAACAGAACTGGCAGACCACAATTCTTCTAAAATTAGCAGTCAAGCAGTGTTCCAAGATTTCCAGGGTAGAATGTGGGTTTGCGCTTTATGTTCTCAGTGAATGTCCTTTTGTTTGAATAAGTGTTACTTTTTTCCATATTTCAGTTGAGAGGCCTATGGTGTTCAATTTTTTGACTGCATTTATCTATAGATCTTACTAATCAACTGATAAATTCAGACTACATTTCATTTAAAATGAATATGTGAGCAACATTAATGAAAAATTAGTTGTAATTGGGTGGACAATTAATTTAAATAAATGTCATTGAATGATCAACTGATAAGGTAATAATTTTGTCTCTACATCATTTATACTGCTTCATCCCCATTTCTCTTTTTATATAAATGTATCAATAATATGAGCCCAAA
Organism: Grayia smithii; assembly: GCA_032468115.1. Lineage (NCBI taxonomy): Eukaryota > Metazoa > Chordata > Lepidosauria > Squamata > Grayiidae > Grayia > Grayia smithii. Next base: position 27,499 of record JANHFM010005643.1, on the reverse strand, counting down.
GTTCGTTCACTAAAAACATCCTAGTTTGTAACCATTGCATCCTTACCAAAAAATAAGTTTCAATGAATTCAGTGGCACATTAGAAAGGTCACAATTTCTGCACCCATTCTGATTTATGATTGCTGTTGAAACTATGTTAACTTCTGATTATATTAAATAATTGTAAGAAAATACTATAGTAGCTGTTAATTTTCCATTTTTTACTTCTTTACTATTATACTAGAATTAATAAGAAAATTCTGATTAAATGAACATCCTTCAGTATCTTTTTTGGACAGAATAAAATGAGGAAATGTCTAAGAACCGGTTTGGTCTAGTAGGTAAGACTGCAGGCTAGAAACCAGAAGGTTGTGATTTCTAGTCCCATATTGAACATGAAGGCTGATTAGGTAAATTTGGGCCAGGATCCTGCACTTGTAAAAAAGATGTTAGGAAGGAAAAAAAGAGAAAGTACATGAATCTTTTGGAACTATCCATAATCCTGCAACACTTTGACTTACATTGTCCTCAGAGCTCATGTAAGCCTATTAATAAAACAAACATTGCCTGCATTATCAGAATGTTGCTCACAGTCCAGGTTTCTGTAAACATGCTCAGTTTTGTAGCCCTAAGAAAAAGTGTTGTTGATGTTCATGAGACTAGAATGGCCTCCATCAATTCAGTCAGGTAGCGTACAAATGGAGAAAATGCAACATGACTATTACTCCCAAGACTGGTCATCCAACACAAAATTTCCCAAGACCAAACTTTTCAATTTTCTGGGAGATCACAAAGAGCCCAGAGAACAGCAAAGAATCAGGCTGTTCTTGCACTGAACAATGCACTGATGTCAGAGTTCATGACTCTACCATTAGACAAACACTGAAGAAGAATGGTCTGAATGGAAGGTTATCAAAGAAGAAACCACTGGTTTCCAAAAAAAAACCCTCAATACCACAGGTTTCAGATTTGCCAAAGATGATCCAGCAGGCTACTGGAATATGGTTCTTGGGACAGACTGAGATAAAAATAGAACTGTGGGTATTAATGAGAAATTTTATTTTTGAAGAAAGTGAAATATTGAATTCCAATAAAAGTAACTCATTGTAAGCGTAGTGATGGGAATTTTCATGGATTGGAGCTGTTTTGAAGCCTTATGACCTTGGCAATTCATAATTAGGGAGGAAATAGCAAATTTTACTGTTAGGAGGAGACTGCTGAGTATTTACAACAGTTAGCCTAACTGAAAATTTATCTGACCTAAAACAAGTTCATCTAAGACAACCTCAAACTATCAATGCAACAAAGCTGTTATGTAAAGGGAAAAGGGCCAAATTACTTGCAAATCAAAGTGCATGATTGGTCAAAAAGTACAGAAAGTATTTGTTGAATCTAATCTATAGATCTTAGATGAAGTTTAAAGCACATTGCAGCTTATAGTACAGCAGAAGTATGGATAGTTCTGAAATGTTTACAAACTTACTGTTGTAGTATAACCGAGACAAGGACATGTTGCCCAGTATGCATCCTTTCCCAGTTTTCTAGTATTATATAATATAGTATTTCATAGTGACTATATCTGAACATTACATTGAAATAGAACCCTTAAGATAGAATTGATCCAGAATGCTGTGGCATGTGAAGTTTTGGGCATCCCATGGTTTGTCCATGGTACTCTGATCCTATGCAAGCTATACTATCTTCAATTTTCTTTTTGACAGCATTTCAAGATTCTTATTATCTCCTTTAAAGCCCTAAACGGCATGAGGCCAGATTATTTGTGGGACCAATTGAGGTTATTTGCCTTCTCCATCAGATCAGATATAGTGGGCTTGCTCCAGGTTTCTTCCCTTAAATGTTGCCATTTAGCAGGATTGAAGTAGTCTGCCTTCTTGGTAGTAGCTCCTGCCCTTTGGAACAACCTTCCCTCGGAAATCCAGCAGACCCCTACCCACCTGGTTTTCTGAAAAGCCTTGAAGACTTCTTTTTTCCAACAAAGTTGGGATAGCATCTGGCTGGAGCCTGATAAAGTTGTTTGTAGATATAAGGAATGTATTTTTAGGGGCACTGTAAGTTTTTATGCTAGTTCTGTTTTTTTTGTGTGTGTTTGCAAATTGCCCACCATTATGCTGTATAAAATAAGAGGCTATATAAATCTTTAAAATAAATAAATGTGTATAGCATTTGAGTAATATGTGGTACAGGTAGTTCTCACAAATCACCAGGGATAAAACATTCTGAAAGTTCTGCATATGATTTGTATGGAGTTGTGCGCAAACCAGTAATTTTCAATTGTTCCTGTCCTATAACAATCCAGAAACATGGAAGTATGACTCTCAATCAAACTACTGAGTTATATCAACAGAAGCGTGTTACTATTCATTTTTATATGCTACCCATAGGAATTAGATTGCCAATGGCTTTTTAGTTTGAACCAAAATTCTGTGAAGTTAAACCAAAGCAAGCAGCATGGACTAACATCCTGCTTCTTGGGGTTAAACAGAATTTTAAATAGCTGATTTCAAGCACCGCCAGGGTGCACTGGATTACAGTCTTCTAAATAATTTGATATTATAAGAAAATTGGTTGTGTTGATCTAGATTACTTGCTAATGTGTGGGGGATTTTTGAATATATTTGGTCAAATTTTAAAATGTTTGTTTTTATGCAAGTACTTAATCATTCCTGTTTAAGCATAAAAACAGATTTTTTGGAACCACAACCACTAATTTCCTCAGAATGAAGGATTTCAGTTATTAGTGCAAGTATCTGTATAATTATAACAATATGCTGTTCATTGCCTACTAAAGCCCACTGATGCATACTTCTCCAACTTTCAGGGATTTCTCAGAAAAACCGTATTTTGAATTTGTAGCCTAAATAAAGGACTGATAATAAACTATGATCTAGTTATTATTTGAAAATGCTTTTCAAAAAGCATTGCCTGCCATAGGTTAATAACAATATCTATGAATTAAGATTAAAACAAGTAAAGCCTTTCCTATTTTCTATTTCATAAAAAATAAAAATATTTGAACAAAAATATTAAATTTTACAGTACTTTGAAACCCAGCGTGCCTCTCGCTATACAAGGATTATAGAGCTTATAAAATTCTAAATAGTATTTGTGGAGCAGAGGAAACAATGGAGTTCAGAAACATCCAGCAATCTAGGAGAATGGCATTGACAAGGCAAGGCTATGTTATTTACTGCTGTATATGCAGCAGATTTGTCAGTCATCAGAAATACTGACTGACTTCAACATAAATGAGCCAATACTTAAAAATAATTGGCATTCTTCTGGGATTAGACAATATGCAGCAACATTAATATTCAGTAGAGCTTACACCTTTCAAATAATGTTGTTTGCTTTTTATGCAAATTCACATCTCCAGTCTGAAATCCTTATAACAAATTTTGAAAATTTATTTAAAAGTATATGCTTCTTATAATATTTCAGCATAAGTTTAGAACATCCACAGTAAATTAACAAAAAAGTATTTTAAGGAATACATTTTTACATTTTTCTTTTCATCTGTATGTCAAAGACAGCTATAAAGATGAAGATTTTTCTGATACAAATTAGTACTAAGGGAGATGATGGAATATACTACGGAAATTAGAAATCGATGTACAACATTCAGATTAATCATCTAAGCATCTTCATGATTGGATAAAACAGTACCTATGTACTTCTGAACATTTAAGGAAAAAGTGACTTAATTTAGTTACCAGTTAACACCTACATTGTAAACAATTCTGTCTTTTTAAAAGTTCAGAGAAATAGTAATCACTAATTTAATAATAGCAATATGAATACAGATTCCTATATTGTTGGCATGAATTCAGACTAATAGCTTAGGCCTTTTAAAAAGTTTTTTTTAACTAAGATAACACAATACCATTTTTCCCACAGCTGTTTTTTTAAAGGAACTATAGGAAAGCTCCATATGAAAGCAGATATTGCCCCTGTGACTTGGGTGCTATAGAAACCACAGCCCATGTTCTTTTGTATTGTCAGTTCTACACAGAAATTCATCGCCAGTTGATTACCCCTTTTTACGTACACTTCCAAGGCACTTTAATATTTTCATTTGTACTATTGTATTATCTATTAAATAATTAAATTTATTTCTGTAAACATAGCAAAATTTTGCTACAGCATGTATAAACTTTGCCTATAAATGGTTGCCAACAGTTATTGCAGTTAAGGGATAATTTTGCTTTGTTTTATAGAATGTTTTTTCCTAGCTATTAGATACCAGATGGCCTCCTCTTAACACAGTTAGACAACTGGGCACAAAGATTCTGTTTGTGATAGAGAGGACACTTCATTCTTATACCTGTACAAATGTGGTCATTCTTATGAGCGCACACATGAATACATTTCTAAGGCCAAATCTCATTTTTCAAATTTATTAAACAAACTTACAGGATCACTAAACTCACATATAAAAACACATAGCCCCCTCCCCCCATGGCAGCAGCAACACAATCAAATTAACCATGATTGGCTCCTGTAGGAGATGATCAGCTAAGCCTGAGGGTGGGGTCAAACATCTAATCAGTTTGGAATGTCTACACCCCCATAACAGACCTTGAAGTCTGTTAACTCTCATGTGGAATCAATTCACCTTGACTGTTAATAGATCAGATTCTTGTGTTTAGGTAGCATAAAATAAACTTATAGCATTTTGAACTCTATCCTGGTTCCCAATTTCTTGTACCTGACAGCTTCATTTTCATTTGGAGTCCCCAGACCTGTTGCCTTTTAGAAAAGCAACAGGATAGAGGGGCAGCCATACCTCAGCAGGAAAGATATTCCATAGAGAAGCGGCCACCACTGAAAAGACCTTTTTCATGGTCCCACCAGATGTACATCCCCAACTGATGGGACCCATAACATATTCTGTCCTGATAGGTTAGGTGGATGTAATAGGAGAGAGGTGGTCTTTCAAAAAGTCCAAGCCACATAGGACTTTAAAGGTGATAACCAGCACTTTGACTTGTGTCTGGGAGTATACTGGCAGCCACTGCAACTCCTACAAGAGAGATGGCACATACAGAGCTTTAGGCTTGCATAAAACTGTTCAAGCCACTGCATTCTGAACCAAATGAAACTCCTGGATACTGTACAGGACTGTGGAAACTGCATTACAACAGTCCAGATGGGTGATGACCAAGGCATGGGTGACTATAAGAAGGGCATGTTGGTCATAGTTGTGTAGAGACTGCCACCGGCTCCTGAAGCAAGAGTCACGAGTTCAGAAGAACTCCCTGATTACGCAATGGATCAGTATGGGGCAGTGCAACCCGATCCACAACCAAAGATGGCAATTCTTCAAGAGCCAAAGAGCCCCTAACCCAGAGCCAGTCTGTCTTGCCAGGGTTTAGATTTAGCCTGCTGCTCCCATCCAGACCTCAACAGCCTCCAGGCAAATCTCATCATTCATATGACTTTATTGATTATTACAAGTACACAACAGGAGGCAAACCTAGTAGTTATGGGCTAGGGCAGCGATGGCAAACCTTTTTCGGCTCGCGTGCCACCCAGCCCCAAATTGTGTGCACATCTGCGCATGTGCAGAGCTGTTGTGCATGCGCTCCCCCTGCAGCATGTGCGTATGCGCTATCTGTGCATGCAGAGCTGTCATGCATACCCCCAAATTGCACACACAACCGCGCCACTGCGCATGTGCACAGCTGTTGTGCACGCACCCCCTGCAGCGCATGTGCAACCATGCCATCTGCGCACACTGCATGCTGGTTGTCTCGCATGCATGCGCAACCACGCGTGCATGTGCACGAGAGCACCAAAGACCAGCTGGGTCTCCGGAACTGCATGCATGCGCAAGTGCAGGTAAGTGCGGTGATGGCTCGCGTGCCGAGGGAAATGGCTCCACATGCCACTTTGGCATGCGTGCCATAGGTACGCCAACATGGGACTAGGGGCAAATTTAAAATTTTGAAAACATAGTGGTAGGTGAATTCAGAACATAGCTATCATAGTATTGTATGCATAGCCAATCTCACAGTACTCATTTATCAGAAAGCAAGCCAGTTCCTAAAGCCAAGTTTCATTTCCCGGTAAGATATATGTGTGACTCAAAGACTACATGATTCTAGAGGCTTGTGCTTTGTAGCATGCCAGCTTCCTGCTTTTACTATCATCATCATTTTCATCTTTTTTTAAAAAAAACTTAACTGGTAGAAAATGCAGCTTTTTATTTAAATTTTACTTATTTATTTTACATTTGTCCAACATGTATTATTTTTATAAATAACTTAAGGAAGCAAATATGCTTAACCCTCCTTCATCCTCCTATTTTTCCTGCAATAACCCTGTGAGGTGGATTGGGCTGAGTGCCTGGTCCAAAATCATCCAGCTACCTTTCATACCTAAAAAAAAAATTCTCTAAAACAGGACTAAACGTCAGAGTCTCCTGGTTTTTAGCCTGTTTTACCTTAACCACTAGGACAAGTGGCTCATTATCATACAACATCTATATTATAGAAACTACAACAGTTGCCAGTTTATTTCTGGATGCAATTCATTATGCTGTAAGAATTATTACATTAATTTTTAATAATTACTTATTGCAGTTATAACTATAAGAGTTAAAGATAAGAGACCTTGATATCTATGAAATCATTTCTACTTGGGAGCTCCAAGTAGAATTTGCCTCTACAAGGCAAATAGAAGGAAAGCAGTTAGAATATTCACACATCCCAAAAAACGTCTATAGAAGGGACTTCAAAAAAAGCATTCTCTCCTGAATCTCTCCTTTTATGGAAGTAGCTGTCTTCTAAAATAAGATGAGCATCTTGATATTTTAAAGTCTATGAAAATATTTAACAGGCATTTAAGGGCTGAGGAACCAATGATAAATGTGTCTGAGATTCATATGGACACTGCTTATTGGTTTGTTATTACTGAGGTGAATTATTTTGCTTGATTAAACAAGCCTAAAAGCACACGAAATACTTGTACATAAATAAAATGATTACAAATGGATTTATGTTACAATTTGCATTCTTAGCAAATATAAGCTCGGCCAGCAAATATACCATCACTATAACAGAATTTAAATGCTTTAAAATTATATTTCATTTATTTAATGATCCTGTGGATTTTTGTTTTTAAAAAACTTCACTTTTGTACCCGCTCTGAATTTTTGCTTGTTTTGTTTTTACATTTTAGCCTGGAAGAGTTGTGACACTTATTGAAGATCCTGAGGTACAGTAGTTGTATTTTTACATATTCTATAAATACATTTTGTCCTCAGTAGTGGCATGTAGCATCTGACTACTAATTCTGATATAGAGAGAAAACTAGAATTTTAACTTGCAATCTTATATACATCAATTGGGATATAAATTCATAGACACAATGTAAATTACTACAAAGTAAATATGCGTAGAATTTCAATTTTATCATTTCTCTCCAAAGATATGAAGAAGGAAGTTCAAAGTGATGGTCCAGGAGCCTAATATGTATCAAATCGACCTTTTTCATGGACAGAAGCCCTTTTTTTAAAGAAAAGTGGCCAAAATAATATACAGCTGTTTAGAAACTATTCAGTTGAAGAAACTAGTTCCATTTTCCTGAAAAAAAATCTCTTAATATGCATAATACTGGTTTCAAATCAATTGATTCCTGTTAATCTTTAAGATTTCTTTTTTTCTTTCCTGCCCCATGTCTATTCAGCTTTTATAGGCAGTCCTCAGTTACTGTTGTAAGTTGTGCCAGTATTAAACATTAACATGACCCGATTTTATGACCTTTTTTGCAGCAGCTGTTAAACGCAGCAATTGTAAAGTGGTCATGCAGCCATTAAGCAATTCAGTTGTCCTCAATAGGCATTTTTTTGCAGCAAACCAGAAGCAAAGCTAGTTTCCAGCAAAAATAATAATCGTAGTCATGTGACTGCAGGACGCAGTAAATGTGGGCTGGTTGCCAAAAATGCAGGCATGTGACCATGGATGAGGGTGGCCATTGAAACTTCAAATCCAAGCTGTAAGTACCTTTTTTTGCGATCCCTTTTAAGTTGCAAATCAAGAACTACCTATACAGGTAGTCCTCAACTTAACAAGAGTTCATTTAGTGACTATTCAGAGTTACAACAGCACTGGAAAAAGTGACTTATGAGCGTTTTTCACACATGACCATTGAGGTATTCCCATGGTCACGTGATCAAAATTCCGATGCTTGGCAACCGACTCATATTTATGACCATTGCAGTGTCCCAGGGTCATGATATTTCGATAAGATCAGCTGAGTGGCCTGGGTTTTTTTCTTCTCTTAGTTTTAATTCGATTTTACAGTTTATAGTTTTAATTCTATTTTATCCCATTTTTAATTTAGTAATTTAAATTT